>OW386285.2:24197932-24244475 GCA_936432065.2 Rutpela maculata | reverse complement strand
AGGGTAATTAAGGGTAAATAAGGGTAATTAAGGGGAAATAAGGGTAAAACGAGGGTAAATAGGGATAAAACAGGGGTAAATAATGATAAAACAAGGGTAATTAAGGATAATAAGGATAAATGGGGATAACATACTAGTTATATCATTTGATGTCATAGAGTGAAACGTAAAACATGTATACCTGTAATATCTGTAATGCAACATTCACTTGGTTCAGTGGGTTAAGCCGTCACGCTAATATTCATAAAAACAAATCTTTTCAGTGTGATTTGTGTAATAAAACATTTAAAAGACAGGATAACTTAAAAAGTCACTTACAAAAAGTGCACAACAATGCTCCATATATTCCATCCAATAGCCGGGTAGTGACCTCGGAAAGCATTAGTCGACCATCTCAGACAATTGAAGATGAAAGGAAAAATCAAAATAGACAGGTGATAACGTTACTTGGAGGAAAGTATACATCTCCTGCTGAACATAAAATACAAGCAAACGAAGAATTAGAAAACTCAGCAGCGCCGTCTGCAGTAGATTTGACGTCAGAGCAGCAAGTTTTGAGACGTTCCAAGCATAGTGTTTTTGATAATTATCAAAAAACTTCTGAGAGAATGAAAAATGAAGATATATTAAATTGGGATTCAGATACCGACCCTAATGACTTGATTGAAGCGATAAGGTTGAACAGGCGTCTAGGCATGAAATATGATGTTTATGTAAATACTTTACGAGATATGGGAATTATTAAATAAATTTTTGTTAGCACATTTTACAGCGTTTTATTACAAACTTCCCAGTCATATTCACACTCTGCTCTATACCAATATATTTTATATGAAAACGACAATAATAAAATATGTTGTAATGACAAAATAAACATTTTTTTGTCAGGTGTGGGATTCGAATCCACGCTCCCATAGGGGAATCAGAGCTTAAATTTGACGCCTTAGACCACTCGGCCAACCTGACTTGGATATTCACTTATTTCTAGTTATATTTAGTATTTATAAAATAAACACACACTTGATGATTTCATAAAATTTATTTTAATTAGCATTATACATCACCATCCTATTAATATCAAGAACAATTGTATTTTTATTAAATTCTATATACTCTAGTAAACAGTAAGCTTGCTCACATTTATTTAAATTACATAGGTTTTTTAATTTATCAACATATGTTTCCTTGTCACAATCAAAATTAGTAATATACAGCATAGTATTATTATAAAAGTTCTTAAAATTTAAACACTGTAAAAAGTCTAATCTAAAATTTACTAAATGTTTAATCTTGACAAGTTCTTTGATACACTCATCATTAATATATATAACACTATCACCACTTTCTAGTAATAATAGATGTTCATCCATACATAGTTGACTGGATATTTTAAAATTTTCAAACTCCATTACAGTTTCAATGAATTCCTTTTCTTTGTCATTGTCCGGTGTAATATCAATATTTGCAATAAAATCATACCAATCCAAATCCATAAGCGAAATTACATCAGTTGAACTGATAAGTCTGACTGATGGCTCGAAACCTCTAGCACCGCTTATTCCTGTCGAGACTTGTACAGTAGAATTTGATAATGAATATTTTACTTCGTTGATTAGTTGTTTCTCCTGTTTAATTTTCTCTCTACAATTTACAAGAATACTATCCACATATTTCCAATAAGGAGATGAACATGGTGAAGTGAATGAAAATGAATCATTTTCAATACTAGAATCCGACATTATGACTGTCTTCACTGTTGCTCAAATAAATACTGAAGTGTTATTTTCAAATTAATTTATTAATACTGATGATAGATGAGGCCACAACGTCACACTATTTCTATGTTATCAATCCATGACTAAATTACATAATTAGAATACATATAGTAATAAGTGCTACTAAATATATATGCATATATTTAGTAGAAGTACACATATATCTATGGTTTTGTAGGTGGTGGTGGTGGTGATGGTGGTGGTGGTGATGGTGGTGGTGAAGGTCCCCCTTGACCAATATACCCTTCCTCAAGGTGTATTCTGACAAAAAACTTCCTTGTTAAATCTGAGAATATTAGAAAGCATTAAAATTTACTTACGGCTTCTCGTCCCAGGGATACAAGCACAAATCTCCATCACAAGAATTACATCTGCGAGGTAGCGGTAGAGACATGCTTAAATCACTGAAAAGCCAAAATATTTATTTATGTGTGCATTTAAATTAAAGGTGTTCAAAGTATTAGAACAAATCACACTTAGTTTTAAGCGAAATGGGTGTATAAGTACGTGGTATTATTTTTTAAAGAAAATGTATTTGAAAACTACTTACTCCTGATCCATAGAGATAGGCTCTGGTTGGATTAATAGCATGACTGGAAGAGGAGATTTTGGAGGTTCACCTTGAGCAATATACCCTTCCTCGAGGTGTATTCTGACAAAAAACTTCCTTGTTAAATCTGAGAATATTAGAAAGCATTAAATTTTACATACGGCTCCTCGTCCCAGGGACACAAACACAAATCTCCATCGCATGAACTACATCTGCGGGGTAACGGTAGAGACATGCTTAAATCGCTGAAAAAAACAAAATATTTATTTATGCATGCATTTAAATTAAAAAATATTCAAAGTATGTGCTATTATTTTCCAAAGATATGTATATGAAAACTGCTTACTCCTGATCCAGATCAAACGAAAGCGTTGTCATTTGATTTTCGAACACAAGTACACAACAACAAAACTTTAGGCTGAAATTAATTCAACTGATATTCAACGGTCATAAGTAAGCCGCTCTCAGCCCCCTCCATATAGCTGGTATAGATAGCATTCTCAGCATTCATTCGTTGTTGAACCTACTCCTTCGTTGGTAAAAAATAGTGAAATATCGTCAAAAACTAAAATACCTATAATACATCGCATCTATTTAGATCAGACTTAAATTACTATTCAAAAAACTTTGTATCGCTATAAAATGTTCTTTATTGGAAATATTCTTTTTTATTCTAAATTTTAATTATTTTCTATGTTTCTGCATTATGAGGTAATATATCTGTGTTTTATATGATAACCTATCCCATCTCTGATTTTTTCGAGTGGAGTTATCCATATTTTGTAGAATATGAGTATAATTGATCTCGTTTTGATGTAGCACTTCATTTTGATGTTTAAAAGACACTGTTTTATTTAATCCGGTGGTAATGTCATTATGTTTAATTTCTTTGTAGTAGGATTTCATCACTTTAGATTCCGTTTGACAAAATTAAACATTTTCCATCGCAAATTCTAGAAAATTGTTGTACTTTTATCATAATTTCTATAATGTTTAAATAATTAAAGGTGTTTTTCGCGGCTACAATAGTTATTAATAATTTAGAAAAATCACTAGATAGATGATCACAAAAATAATGAATCGCTGATAAAAGTAAAAGTATGCATGTGATTTTCTTGAAATCTGTTAATCCTAGTAAAAAGTTTTAAACACGAAGTTGCTTCTTACCTTAGAAAAATTTATATTTCTACACTTATTAAAATTTGCCTTTGCATTAACCCATTTTGTTAACAAATATAGTGGATAAGAATGTAAAAATAAAACCAATTCAACGTCACGTTTTTGGTTTATGCAAGTTAATGGAAAGAATAATTCTCTTATTTTAATAGTAAATTGTACAATACCTAGACATGAAAATGTAAAATGTAGAAATAATATCACGTGTAATGATGTATTTTTATGAGTAATATTTGTGGTGAATGACATCATCTTCAGTTTCCTATAAGATCCTGATACTTGTTTTTTAACCCCGAGGGGATAATCTAAAATATTATGAGATATTCATACAATACATTATTCTAACAAATAAAGTCAAGCAAACAGTGTCGGTGAGTTGTAAATAATGTGAGTGGCTCCCTCCAACGGTATTTGCAGCAAACACTTTATTGAAGTCTCGACTAAGTAAATAATACTAAATGTGTTTTAGTTTCTGAGATATCTGAGCTAAATATTTTATCCCATAAACGTTCGGATGTGAGCTTTATAGTTACTAAATATCTGAAACCATTATTTCTGTAGAAATTAGAGTAAATTCTCATTCAGTTTAGTAGCTTTCTTAATTTTCTCTTACATCTAAAATACCTAGTATTTATTAAGATATTTGTAAAGAAATAATAATTATTAAATATTTTAAAGCATAATTTTTTTTAAACAAGAAGTGTTGTAACCGGATGAAAAAAATTTGAGTGCCTAGTCGTGATATATCTTTTTAATTATTGTATGTACATTATGAAAAATGCATTTAAAACTCGGTTTATGGGTACCTGCAATAGCATACTAAATTTGTATAGACCACCGTGTAAAAGATCTGTATCTCAAGTTATCTATTGTTTAAACGCTTCATTGCATAGTATAATAAAGTTATATTAATCTCAACTTTTATTAATCATTTGAGATTTTATTGTTACTAAGTTTCATTTAATTAATAATAAATTTATGCTGTAATAAAATAAAAGTTTTATCAAAATAAAATAAGTTTTATTTACTCAAGTGTTATTGAGATAATATAGTAACTGATAAATTGCGAGAAGAATAATCCATTGTTCTATTTATAGCTAGTTTTTCTAATGACAACGTATTCATTATCTTGAATGAAGGAGCCTTTGTTTATGTTATATGATTACACAACTGTGCTTTGATATTTTATCTACGGTGTTATATTTTATTGTCTTGATAATTTTATAAATGAATGTTATTATAATAAATTGCGTAATATTTACGGTATATGGATTATGAATGCATACATATAAATAGGACAGTCACCGTTAAAGTGGGTAGGAATGGGGGCGGGGGGGGTACAGGTGTTGGTGGCATGAGTTTGCACTTTCTTTCATTACTATCGAACTGTGACTTGACAATACTTCTTTCATTATTGTGATAAATAGCAATATAGATAAGTAAGACACCTCCACACTTTTTTTATTATCATATATTCATATCAATTCTTTACAAATAATATCCGCTTGCAAGTGCAGCACATTATTTCCTTACTTAATTTTTTCAAAATAGTACACCTAATAATGCCTAAATCTCGAAACAACATTCACATATATGAAATTTTATTTCCCTCGAGTTAATGGCATTGGATTTCAATGAAATTTTGGAAATGAACCTGACGATGCCTACTGTATTAGCGAAATCGGTTAAATCATGTATAGCTTCAATATTTCAACTTTATGACGTCAGATCGATCTAAAATTTTACGTGGGTATTGTTGATATTGAATACAATCGTTTGCCGTAATATGTCAAAAGGGCCTTACCTTAAACTTTAACCGTTTTTAATGAAACAAAAACTAAAATTCATTAAAAAAATTACCCTACATAATAACTAGAGATAAATTTTCTGTACATCCATAAATAATAAAGTTATTAAGAATCCAATTAATATGATGCAATATTGCGCAATATTTCGAAATATGTTGAAATGTGACGCAATGTGATGTAATATTTGAAATATGGTGCAATATGATGCAACATTGCGTGATATTATGCAATATGGTGCAATATTTTGAAATGTCTTGAAATAGGATAGAGGTGGTGTAATATTTGAAGTATGGTGCAATATATTGAAATATCTCGAAATATGATAATAGTGATGTAATATTTGAAGTATGGTGCAATGTGATGCAATATTGCGTAATATTATGCAAGATGATGTAACATGGTGCAATATTTTGAAATATCTTGAAATAGGATAATGGGGATGTAATATTTGAAGTATGGTGCAATGTGATGTAATATTGCGTAATATTATGCAAGATGATGTAATGTGGTGTAATATTTTGAAATATCTTGAAATAGGATAATGGGGAATTAGGATAATAGTGATGTAATATTTGAAGTATCGTGCAATGTGATGCAATATTGCGTAATATTATGCAATACGATGTAACATGGTGTAATATTTTGAAATATCTTGAAATAGGATAATGGTTATGTAATATTTGAAGTATGTTGCAATGTGATGCAATATTGCGTAATATTATGCAAGATGATGTACCATGATGCCATACTTTGAAATATCTTGAAATAGGATAATGGTGATGTAATATTTGAAGTGTGGTGCAATGTGATGCAATATTGCGTAATATTATGCAAGATGATGTAACGTGGTGCAAAATTTTGAAATATCTTGAAATAGGATAATGGTGGTGTAATATTTAATGTATGGTGTAATGTGATGCAATATTGCGTAATATTATGCAATACGATGTAACATGGTGTAATATCTTGAAATAGGATAATGGTGATGTAATTTTTGAAGTATGGTGCAATATGATGCAATATTGCGTAATATTATGCAATACGATGTAACATGGTGCAATATTTTGAAATATCTTGAAATAGGATAAAGATGGTGTAATATTTGAAGTATGGTGCAATGTGATGCAATATTGTGTAATATTATGCGAGATGATGTAACATGGTGTAATATCTTGAAATGGGATAACGGTGTTTTAATATTTGAAGTATGGTGCAATATGATGCAATATTGCGTAATATTAGTCTATGATGTAAGTATCATGGTGCAATATTTTGAAATATCTTGAAATAGGATAAAGGTGGTGTAATATTTGAAGTATGGTGCAATGTGACGCAACATTGCGTAATATTATGCAATACGATGTAACATGGTCCAATATTTTGAAATATATTGAAATAGGATAATGGTGATGTAATATTTGAAGTATGTTGCAATGTGATGAAATATTGTGTAATATTATGCAAGATGTTGTAACATGGTGCAATATATTGAAATATCTTCAAATGAGATAAAGGGAGTGTAATATTTGAAGTATGGTGCAATGTGACGCAACATTGCGTAATATTATGCAATACGATGTAACATGGTCCAATATTTTCAAATATCTTGAAATAGGATAATGGTGGTGTAATATTAGAAGTATGGTGCAATGTGATGCAATATTGCGTAATATTATGGAAGATGATGTAACGTGGTGCAATATTTTGAAATATCTTGAAATAGGATAACGGTGGTGTAATATTAGAAGTATGGTGCGATGTGATGCAATATTATGCAATATGATGTAACATGGTGCAATATATTGAGATATCTTGAAATGGGATAAAGGGGAAGTAATATTTGAAGTATGGTGCAATGTGATGCAATATTGCGTAATATTATGCAAGATGATGTAATATGGTGCAATATTTTGAAATACCTTGAAATGGGACAATGGTGATGTAATATTTGAAATATGGTGCAATATTTTGAAATATCTTGAAATAGGATAAAGATGGTGTAATATTTGAAGTATGGTGCAATGTGATGCAACATTGCGTAATATTATGCAATACGATGTAACATGCTGCAATATATTGAAATTTCTTGAAATGGGATAAAGGGGATGTAATATTTGAAGTATGGTGCAACGTGATGCAATATTGCGTAATATTACGCAACATGATGTAACATGGTGCAATATTTTGAAATACCTTGAAATAGGACAATGGTGATGTAATATTTGAAATATGGTGTAATGTGATGCAATATTGCGTAATATTATGCAAGATGATGTAACATGGTGCAATATTTTGAAATATCTTGAAATAGGATAATGGTGATGTAATATTTGAAGTATGGTGCAATGTGATGCAACATTGCGTAATATTATGCAAGATGATGTAACATGGTGCAATATTTTGAAATGCCTTGAAATAGGATAATGGTGATGTAATATTTGAAGTATCGTGCAATGTGATGCAATATTGCGTAATATTATGCAATACGATGTAACATGGTGTAATATTTTGAAATATCTTGAAATAGGATAATGGTGATGTAATATTTGAAGTATGTTGCAATGTGATGCAATATTGCGTCATATTATGCAAGATGATGTAACGTGGTGCAAAATTTTGAAATATCTTGTAATAGGATAATGGTGGTGTAATATTTAATGTATGGTGTAATGTGATGCAATATTGCGTAATATTATGCAATACGATGTAACATGGTGTAATATCTTGAAATAGGATGATGGTGATGTAATTTTTTAAATATGGTGCAATGTGATGCAATATTGTGTAATATTATGCAATACGATGTAGCAGGGTGTAATATTTTGAAATATCTTGAAATATGATAATGGTGATGTAAAATATGAAGTATGGTGCAATGTGATGCAATATTGCATAATATTATGCAAGATGATGTAACATGGTGCAATATTTTGAAATATCTTGAAATATGACACAAGGTGAAGGCGGAAGGATGACACTCCTCTCAATGGGTGATGGTGGGATAGATTTTCATGTATTCCTTTAATACACTTTTAATATGATACACATCCATACACAGACAGATAAAGTATTTGGAACAGTGGTAAAATATGACATTTCCGATTACCCCTTCCATGGTGATGAGGAGGGAAGGGGGTTCAGAATTATGGTGGGGATGTGAGGTGGGAGGTTTGAATTATGGTGGGATAGATTTTCATGTATTCCTTTAATACACTATTACATCTGATACACATCCATACAGACGGACCTAATGATAAAGTAGTAAAATATGTACTGCCTAACTTATGACATTTCCGATAAGGTGATGAGGTGGAGAGGGGATTCTGAATGGCGGTAGGGATGGGAGGTGGGGGTTTTAATTATGGTGGGGGGGGTTATGAGAAAGTGGAAGGGGGATTGAAAAGTGGAGGGGGTGGGGCGTGGCTTAGAGAAAAGTGGAGGGGGGTTCTGAAAGAATGGAGGGGATTGGGTGGGGTGGGGAAAAAATGGAGTGGAGGGGATGGGGCGTGGCTTATGAAAAATGGAGGGGGGTTCTGAGAAATTGGTGGGGGGATTGGGAGAAAAGTAGAGGGGGGGATCGAAAAGTGGTGGGGAGATTGGGCGGGGCTTGGGAAAAAATGGAGGGGGGTTCTGAAAGAGTGGAAGGGATTGGGCGGGGCTTGGGGAAAAATGGAGGAGGGGATTGAAAAGTGGTGGGGGGATTGAAAAGTGGTGGGGGGATTGTCACAGAACTGTCATTTCTTTACTACTTTAATTCAGAATCTGATATTATAATTTTTAAATATGAAATGGTTACTTCAATATTGTGGACAGTATATTAATTTACGCGGATAGCTTCCGCGTAAATTAATATAGTAATAGTAATTTCAAGACGAAGATATGCGAGGATTGCTTAGTGGATATACCATCCTTCGGAGGGGATGTAAAGCAGGCGGTCTCTTGTCTATTAAATGTTAGGCAAGTAGAAGATCCGTGCTCTTCTTACGAGAAGAGGATCGGCAAAATTTCCAGATTGGGGGTAGCTCGTCTCCTGGCGTCGGTGATAGGCCCTGGTAGCGAAAATAGGCCGACGTTAAATAAATAGATAAACATTTGCTTTTATTTTCTAACTGCTTCTGTCTCCGCTAATTAAAGTTTCGTGTTCCTTTCGATGATACGTTCTGCCGCAGCCTATTTACGCGTATATGACAGTCTAACGTCGCACACTTTACATAACAGCTTCACACCATTAAGATACATGTCACAATAACAGCTAATCCACGATTTCACTGTTTTTGAAGACGCGAACTGCCACGCCATTTTTTACATCCATTAATGCACTACAGTAAAAAGAAAATATAGAGTAAATAAACTAGATGTAAACATCATACTCTTCGCAGTTTTTTGAAGATAAGTAAATTTTTTAGGTATAATTGCCACATTTTTCATTTTAATCGTCTCCCGATGATGCCATCTTGATTAGCGAATCGTTTATCAGTATAATATGCAGGACTTTTGTGTTTATAGAATATAATCAAGTAAATGATTATATAATTGAACACAGCACTATTTATTTGTATTTTTCTTCAAAATCTTTCATAACTTTTATCATGGGCGCAGCCAGGGGGGGAGCCATGGGGCCCGCCCCCCACCAAGCCATCTTCCATGAGTCAAAAAATAAAGAAGTATAATCTCTATCAGTACAAAGAGTATCCAAACTATCCCTTGAAATAAATATTTTGTAATTAATGCCAATATTATCTAGTAAAGGAATCTACATACACATCCGTTTTCAACTATTTCTGAAAAATTTTCCTCATCCTCTGGGGAGGCCGGTTCTATTGCCCCCCCCCCCCCCAGATGAATTTTCTGGCTGCCACTGACTTTTATATTTAATGACAGATTTTTTTAAAAACAATGAGATTCTTCTTCTAGGTAATACTAATTTACTGCCCAAATTTCAATACAATTCATTTTTTTCCTTAAGTTATTGTGCTTAAAAGAAACATGACGGATGGACGAACAGACAGACATTTTGAAGGTTGTTCAGAATTCGGTCACTAATACAATGATCCCCACGACAGATATTTGCGGTTTTAGAAATATATGGATCGAAGGTAATATACCGGGTAACCCAGAAAGTCTCACTTTTTTCTACAGTGTTAAAAATAAAATTCTGAAATTTCAGAAATCAAATATCGATGGCCACATTTTGACCATTCGGTGGTAAATTAATCACTTCCGGTATGGCCGGAAATTGCCACAACTTACTTATTTTAAATAGCACCCTGTATATTTAAGTCACTTTTCCCATAAAGCTGTAATTTCTCTTTCCAACGCTTTTTCATATTTAAAATCGGATGAAAAATAACCTTGAAAATTGCATTTATTTGCTATTTCTAGTTGGCTTTGGAATTTAGGAACAAATGTAAAAAATTTCGAAGTAGGCTTTGAATTTCAATAACAGGGTGCTTCTTAACAAATTAAATGTAAAATTGGCCTATTTTGTTCATTTTTTTGGATTTAGAAATGTTTTTCCCATTTTTCCATTTGATGAAAATTCAATTTGTCATAACTCCAATTTTTCAAATAGTACCCTGTATGTTTTATTTCTTATCAGATGGAGTGGTAAATTTGCTTTAGACTGGTTTTTCCCGATTAAAAATTAAATATAAATTAAAATAAATATTAAGCTTTTTGTAGAAGCGTTTCGAATTATGTGTCCATATCTTGCAGTAAGCCATGACAAACACATGAAAAATTGCACAATGTCAAAAACGTTATTGTTGGGTGAAATAGAGGCGTATCTATTATTTGTAAATTTATAATTATAATTCCCAAGGAACAATTTTAGTTTCTTAAATGTATACAAGGGTGCTATAAAACTATTTATAAAATGCCTTGAAAAATCTATTTTGCTGTAACAATATCCTTAATACCATCAGAAAGCGACTTGTAGACTAAAAGGGCCCACCCTTATGAAGGTTGTTAAGGCCTTTGTAAAATCCATTATAAAACTACTTAGTGAGGCATAGTGCTGCTCTTGAAAACCTTGTTCGGGCCGTTTTAAAACCTTTCGTAAAACCTATTTTAAATCTGTCAGAAGCTTTTCTATTAGCTTCCTGCATTTCTAGAAAACACCTAGAAGGCTACCTTAAAACTGGTTTTTAAAACCATATTAGAACTGAGAAGCTATAAGAATGTCCACGAAGGAATCCAAATAATTTTATTATTGCATTTATTTTTTATAAACTGATTTAAGCAAACACACCATCAGACTTATTGAAGATAAAATGGAATTTGAAATGTATAAAGCATAGAGTACTATAACCTCTCTAAGGCCGATTTAAAAGGTAATAAAAAGCCATCAGGTATGACAAAAAAATTAAAACCAACGGCAGTTTATCGTTAAAACTACATAAGAAAGGCCCAAAAAACAAGAGCCCCTCAGAAATAATAATGATTTTAATATCCATACAAAATTTGCATAGACACGTAATCAGCAAATTTAAAAAAGTGGGCTGCTTCTCGGTTCCCACGGTAATTTTCAGTCGTTTCTTGTAATTCTACCTTAATTTGCTAACGAAAAAGTGATAATTATTGATAATTATAAATGTGAGATTGACCTTGAATATTTTTATATAACAAGAAAAACATGGCCGGCCAACTAAAAACCTAATTGTCATTTTACAGTCCTCTCCAGTGTTGCCAGGTCTAGTGAAATTTCACTAGATCCGGTGATTTTTTTTAAATCTAGTGATTTAGTGAAAACTTTTATGAAAATGCCCATTTTTAATCATTTTTGAATCATCCAATTTATTGCCCTCTACTGGTAGGTAGACAAACATTAAATTCAAGTTGCGATCCATTTAATACAGAACTGTTCACGTTAATCGCTACCACGGTCAGTAAACTCTACGGTTACCTCGATCAGCAGCTCTTAGACGAGAGAGACGCGCGGAGCGGGGAATCGAATGAAAGAGACAGACATATCTGATTTCCGTTCAAAAGACACAGACAAAGATGCCTGTAGTGTCTACAGCTGACGTAGGCTGTAGACCCTAACAGAATATCTTTCATTCTATTCCTCGCTCCGCGCGTCTCTCTCGTCTAAAAGCTGCTAATTGAGGTAACCGTATAGTTTATTGACCGTGAATCGCTACAATCGAATAGCCTGGGCTCGTTGCCCTCTAGCGTCTCGTAGACAAACAGTACTTTCTAGTTACAAACCATTTAATACAATACAGAGTACGAAGTCTGGCAACGAAATAATCAGATAGAGGACGCTCAAAGCTATGCTGTGATCAGAGAGCTCAAGAAAATTACGTGTCCTACAGACACTGCAACTTTTGAAAATTAAAGATGAGAGCTTTAATTTCAAATCTAGTGAAATTTTAGTAAGATTTAGTAACTTTTTAAAGCGTCGTCTGATAACTTTTAAAATTTTGATCTGGCAACACTGGTCCTCTCATTAAACTATATATTCTAATAATGGTAATGACCTAGAACGTTTACTCTAAATGAAGCCCTTTTAGTTTTTTTGTATACTATCACAAATAATCCCTTCCTTACAAAAATGCAAATGCACTTGGCGAAGATCACATGGACTTGATAAAAGCTGTAATAAAACGTTTGGGACGTTGACATTTGATACAGAAAATTTAAAACTTAAGCTCAGAATAATTTGTATGTGTGTGTGTTTTAACAGTCCTTTTAAAATGGCCACTCTTTTTTATTTTCTTCCACCCTTCCAAAAAAGACTTAATTACACATCAGTAAGTCGTGAAATGCTTTTAATTAACACACACACACATGCATCAACGACACTTCAGGCAGACATATTGTTTATTATTTTTATAATAAATGTTTTATTGAGGTTTTGGAAAGTGTTTTATGGAATTAAAATTTGCCTTTTAGATTTATAGAGGCCTTTTTTTCTTCATAACGGTTTCATCACAACATTTATCAAGGATATTTTAAGAGTCTAGTTTTGTAATGGCCTTTAATAAGTACTGATAGGCATTGAAAATGTCTAATTTTAAAAAGGATTTAAAATGCATTTATTGCAAATATGTTAAAACCATAAAGAATAATTTAAAGCCTCTTTAAATCTAAATGGAATTGAAGACGTTCATAAAACTAATTAGCTTTATGGAGAGTTATATGTAGGTTATGATAAATCGATTACAAATACATATTATCCTAGAAGCAAATTAGCTTTATAATTAGGTCTTACAGAATGCTTTAAAACTTACTATTAAGAACAAGTATACTTGAAGCCTAAAAGGCCTTAACTGCAACATCAATAAAGCACATGACTATTTCCTAACCCTGACAAACCTTTCTTAAAACCTCCTCAAGTCCAAATGACTTTTAAATTGTTCCTTGGGTTAGGTGCTTTCAGAATTTCAGAATTTCGGTAGGTACTTTCTGGGTCACCCGATATATCTACACTTCGTTTTCGTATTTATGAAAAGCATAATAAAAAACATCTCTATATTCGTCGTACATACAACACAATTGTACATTAAAAGTTCTCGAACTGAAGAAACATACCGTTAAATGCGTATAGCAATGATATAAACAAGTGTAATGCGTAAATAGTACCACACTTACAATTAATTTTATTACTTTTATATTGCACGTTTTTCAGAATATAGTATTAGATTTTAAATCCGTCTCTGTCATGACCCCCAAAAATCCCATGTTTGGTACTTATCTATTGAAGGAACAAACCTACATCAGTTCCTCCTACATCAGTATCAGGTTCCTGCATAGGTGTTGTGTTATTAACGGTAAAAAGCATACGACCTTCGATCTTTTTCTTGCAACAAAATATCCTTTTAAAACATGAATTGAAGTCATTACTGAATTTACAGAATATCATTAAAAAACACGCAGGTTGTAATAAGCTTATATAACAGAATATATAAAAAGTAACACTAGGAGCTTCGTGTTCGACTACGTAATAAAAAATCTGTTGAGGTAATTTTAAGATAAAATAGGTATTAGTTATTAAAAATTCAATTTCAGTTTCATAAAAGGAATTTTTCACTCCTTTCTTAAGGATATATAATAGGTCATACAGTATTACGAAGACCCCGAAAATAATGCCTGTAGTTTTATTTATTAAATAGTAACTTCTGCCAAGATCCTCGATAAAATATGGATAAAATGTGTACTGCAAGGTTGTATCAATTATTAATATAAGAGAAATGGGTGACAATAGAAATACAAACATATTAACACTAATAGTGCGGTGGGGTATGAATAATTTTATAAGTGATTTACATGATATGCATAAAATTAAAATTTCCATAACGGAATAGAAATTGTCAATGTGTATATAATAAGGCACAGGAAAACTTGATGAAAGCGTATATCTAGAAGCAAAATAATAATAAATAATTTGGATAACACTTATGTTGAATAAAACAATAAATGTTTTATTTTTAAGGAGTCGTCCGCAATTCAAAAAGATGACAATAATAAATATGAGGTCTTCCAAAATTGCTAGTATCAGTAAAATCACCTGAAACCATCGTAGTAATTCCAAATAGTGAACCATTTCCTAAAATAGAAATAAATATATACAGTGTGTGCTATTTAATACCGCAACACCTCATTACTTTGGAACACGTTGGCCGATTTTAAATATATTTTTTTGAGATGTAGTGCTCGATGAGCTTTATTTTACTGTTTTGAAAAATTTTCAAGGCCTACTAAACTCCTCTAAATTGGTCGTAATTTCGAGATCGACTATTATGCAATTTTTTATCGGCAAATTGGATAGTGTATTCGATTCACAGTTGTCTCAAATACCTCTATACAACATTTTAGCTCGATACCTCATATAGGGTGTTTGTTAGTCAATAGTCAAATTTAAAATTTCTCACTTTTCGACTGGCCCTGTATAAAAGTCGGTTAGGTTTACTAAAAAGGTAAAGTAGTCATTCGACTTATGGAACATCAAACATTAAATGAGGAAGAAAAAAGAAAAGTTATTCTTTAAATAAATAGTGCTTCTTTACATTATTCGGTTGCTGTATGTAGGTGCTGTAATGAAAATTTTTCAAACAAATGGATTGGACGGAACAGCTTTTCTTTTTTCTTCCTTATTTAGTGACATCAATATCAGATACTACTCCGTCCAATCCATTTGATTGAAAAGTTTTCATTAAGACACCTACGTACAGCAACCGAATAATGTATTGAAGCACTATTTAAAGAATAACTTTTCTTTTTTCTTCCTCATTTAGTATCTGAAGTTCCTTAAGTCGAATGACTACTTTATCTTTTTAGTAAATCTAACCGACTTTTATACAGGGCCAGTCGAAAAGTGAGAAATTTTAAATTTGGTTATTGAATAACAAACACCCCCTTATAAAGTATCGAGCTAACATTTTGTATAGTTGAGACAACTTAGAATCAAATACGCCTTGAAATACGCTATCCAATTTGCTGATAAAAAATTGCATAATAATCGATCTCGAAATTTCGACCAATTTAGAAGAGCTTAGTAGGCCTTGAAAATATGAAAATTAGAAATTTTTGAAAATAATCAAATAAAGCTCATCGAGCACTATTTCTCAAAATAAAAATTTTTAAATCGGTCAATGCGTTCCAAAATAACGGGTGTTTCTCTATTACATAGCAAACACTATTAAATTTAATAAAACGTCAATAACAAGTCAACAAAAAAAATTCTTGTCCTAAGGTTGTCATCCAACTTTTCTCAGGTATTTTGTCATGTGAGGCCAATTTTGGACAAAAAAAATTATCTCATGTCAATTTCTCTCTGCCATTCCTAGGAGATAAAGGGGGGCGGTAGAGGGAAGCTGACACGATAGAATATATTTTTATCCAAAATTGGCTTCAGCGCGTCAAAATACTTCAGAACCTCAGGGCAAGACCTTTTTTTTTTGCCCTTTTTAGGGGATAAAAGGGTTGGTAACAAAAACTGACATGATAGAAATTTTTTTTGTCCATAATTGGCTTCGGCGCATCATAATGCATCAGAAAAGTTAGATGAGAACCTTAGGGCAAGACTCTTTTTTTTTTATAGATGTGTAATTGTAGTTATTTACACAATAAGTGCAAAAGTAAGGCTATTAGCAGTGATGTAGCCAGGGTCTTTAATCGGGTGTCCGAACATTTTTTGTAAGCATATTATATAGGTACCGGGTGTCCCAGAATTACGATAACAGGCAATATCTCCGTTATTTGAAAAGACAAAAAAATGGATAAAAAAACTTGCAGAAGTCTTGAAAGACTTCTGGAACCGTATTGCTTTTTACAATCCTTAAAAAAACCTCCCCCAATATTTTTTCTCTCTCTTTTTTCCCCCACAGCTAGGGCCTGAAATCGCCCCCCCCCATGTTGTACAACTCTAACGATTATATACTTGGTATGTTACAGTTGTTTAATAGTTACAAATAAGACATGGTGCAAAATCATGACAAAGAATGAATATGTACTGACTGTTAGCAAAAGTAGTACACACCATGAAGTGTACAAATCAAATCAAATAAACTTTATTTCAAATTAAATAATAAATAAAAAGGTCCTCCCCAAGCACACGCATCGGAGCCAGCCAGACATCCACAGTACGAGGTGCCGTGGCATTGAAAGGCTGGATTACGTCGTGGCATTGAAGCTATATTACAAACAATTGTAAGTTGAATACAAATTCCTTTCGCAGTAGAGCGAATTAAAATGTATATAGCTTAATTAGGTATAATAGTGGAATCGGTTAGCATAAAAATATTTCAGTGCTGGCGGCGAACATGCCCTTTTGAATATGGTTTCTACATATATCAAAGATCAAAAAACGCCCCGTTGAATATATGCTGGAAGAGTTTTGTTTGCATGTGTCACGAGTGTGCTATAAATCAAGAGCTACTGGCTGATGGTTTCATCCAAAGCCAAGAGGAGGAAAAAAAAAAAAAAACGCCCCAGCCCCAAAAATTCGGACCCCCCCCCCCCCCCCACCAGTAATGCATAGGCATAGACTAACTTACTTAAGGACCATATTTTTTAGTAAAATTCAATATTAAATATGTTTTATATACTTAAATATACATACCGGGATATCTGTTGTAGTATTTATAGCGTGTTTACGTATACATACAGAGCTGCAAAGTTTTCAGTTTAGCGTGGAATTGCAGCGTTTTAGTGTTTAGCAGTAAAAACAGAATACCAAAGTATTTGTCAGTATTTGTGTTTCATGTTGCACACCGTGAAGTTTCCGCAAAAATTGGTACTGGACGGTGCGGTTATTGTCCATTTACTAGTTCCAAGAAATGTGAAAACGTTTTCGGAATATTATAACAATATATTTAAGCCTTATATTTGTCGGTTATTCCAAAATTTACAACAAATTGATTTAGTATTTGATATCTTGAAAGCTGACACACGCCAATCAAGAGATAATTCCACAAAAATATAACGAATTTTTACGAGTAGATGAAAATAAAAAACAATTGTTTACTTTCTTGGCAGAACAGCTAATAAACGAACATTTAGAAGGAAAACAATAATATCGTCTTCAGCAGAATTAGATCTATCAGCTATTTCACTCTCATGGCATCAAGAAGCGGGCGGACGCCTTCTTCTTCATGCTAAGTATGCAGCTGATAATGGCCACAATTGCATTGGCATTCGAACGGTAGATTCGGATGATGTGGTCATTGCAGTATCTGCCTTTTCAAATTTTGAAAATATTCAACAACTTTGGATTGATTTTGGAACTGGGAAAAATCGTAGGTTAATAGGCGTCCATGACCTATGTTCTCATTTATCACAGGAGATCTGTAGCTTTTTGCCGATATTTCATTCTGCAACAGGTTGCGATACCGTGTCTTACACTCAAAGAAATAGTATGGGTAAATTCAACAAAAAAAAAATGGTTAACTAACAATATCGTTAATTTTGTTAAGCTAAATTATATTGATGGTATTTTTAAACAAAAGGTGACTGTTATTTTAATTAATAAAAAGTTGTCGTACAACAAAACAAACATTAGCTTAAAAAATAGATGAATAAGACTATTGTTTTTTTCGTCTGACTATTATTTTGTTGAATTCTGTCAAATTAAACTAGATAATAGTATATTTTATTTTTAACTATTGTCGATTTGTAATTGTAAACCCAGTAGCAGTTTGCTCTACTATTATAGTTGACAGATAAACCAATATTATTGTAGAGTTAACTCGCAGTTCTGTTTACATAAACATAACATCGTTCTGCCATCCACTTTGATGAATTAAGACGTCGCATCAGCGCTTTTGTTTGCAAATAGTATGGGTTAAATCAATCAAAAAAATAGTATATATATTGTTCATTTTGTTAAATTGAAGTATATTTAATAGTATTTTTAAACAAAAGGTGATTGTCACACAACAAAATAAACATTAACTTAAAAAATAGGTGCATAAGACTATAATTTATTTATCTTACTAATAATTTGTTGAATTTTGTCAAATGAAACTAGATAAATAGTAGACTTTATTTTTAAGTATTATCGAATTGTAATTCTAACCCAGTATTAGTTCGATGTATTATTGTACTTTGTAGACAAACCAATATTATTGTTGTCTTCTAGAAGTTCTAAAAGGGAATTACCATAAAATTTGCTTACTTACCACGTAGTCTATTACAGAAATTATTCCTAGATGACGCCACATACAAATCACTGACAATAATCAATCATGTATTATCTTATACACTTATGAATTTATAGAAAATTAATAACATGATTGCAATGTTCTGTTCAAATTCTCTCGGGGATCATCGATATATTTGGGTGGATCTTATAAACGATCTCTAATCTTTGGTTTGGGTGGTCTGATGTCTCAATACTGAGATTTTGGCTAACCAAAAAAAACTTCATCATACAATAAAGTGTAGATCAACCTAAAAATTAGTTGGTGAACAAAAAACAAAGTCGTTGTACTATTTAATTCTAGACCAAATTGAAAATGGTTAGTGAACATAAAAAAATGTCATTGTACTATTTAATTTGTTGTTCTACAAGAAGATATGATTATTAAACTACTATTTGTTTACGAAAACAAATAAATTTGTTGTATGACTATTCTTTTCTGACTGATTTAACTATGAAACTAGATAGGCGCGATTTCATATGCTCTTTTTGGTTGAATTCACCTATCATTTTCTTTGAGTGTAATTTTGTGGAGTAGGCAAGAAAGGAGCTTGGAAGATGTGAATGGCAGATCCTAATATTAATTTCGCTTTTGAGCAGCTGCTAATGGGAAGACACCCAGATGAAGATATCATGCGTACAGTGCAAAGATTTTTTATTCTTTTGTAAGATGTAACATCTCCCTTAAACACAGTTAATGAGTGTAGACGATTCCTTTTCATTAAAAGAAGTAGACCAATTAAGAATATACCTCCAACGCAAAATGCTTTACTTCAGCATATCAAGCGAGCCACTCTTCAAGCCCTTATATGGAAGCACTGTCTGGAAAAAGACTATCAAACTCCTTCTCCCGATACTTGGGGATGGGAAAAAACTAATTACGGGTTTCAGCCATTGTGGTCTACTATTCCCGATGTCGCAAAAAGTTGTGAAGAAGTAATTGCCTGTAGCTGCAAACAAAGGTGTTCTGTGTTCAAATGCGTCAGAAACGGTCTTCAGTGTAAATATTTTCTTTTTAGATGTAAAACAATTTTTTATTAAAATAGTTATACAAACTTTTTTGTTTTTTTTTTGACTCAAAGGATGGAAGAATTGGATTGGATTTTTGAGGATTTTTCTTGGTTGAAACAATCCTCAAGGTCGCTACCACCTCCTCTTCCGTGAAAAATGAAGGGATATGCATAGGAATAACGATCATGTGCCGAAGAACCTGTAAATCTAGGATAGCATGCTTTCTGGTGAGTGTGGGTGGTGTAAAGCATTTTTCTGCCCGTTTGAGGAATGAGGAGGGATTGAAGCTAAAAATGAATATTTTTCCCGTGATCAGCGACATCGAAAACGGGGGATAAGAGTTTGAACCGAATCATTAAAAAAAAAAAGATTTTCCACCCCTCGGGAGGTTTAATCAACCCCCTAGGCCTACTGTCTGGATTCCACTTACTCTATAACCCCCCTTCCAAGTTATTTCAAAAATATGTAAATCGATAAGTCACTCCCCAGACCCGTTTATATATGAAAACATAGAGGGATCCCCATAAAAGGGGATAAAAGGGGTGGCCGTTTTAAGAGGTTGCGGCAGTCAAAAACTTCTCCCACCAATTCCATCGTGTTCAGCACCCTCGAAAACGGAGGGGGGGGGGGGGGGAGGTAATCTCGTCTTTGCACGAAATATTTACACTATTTTTGCCTTCATTACATAAACATTAGTCAAAACACCCTTTCTAGCCTTCGGCACTTGTAAACATCACTCTCTCGAGTAATGGCAATCATTATACGCTCGCTCTATAATATACATTATTCCCCTTCCCAAATAAATAACTTTTGTTCGAAATAAAAAGTAATGAATGCAGAAAAAGAAACGTAAATTGGAGGTGAATTTTTGAATTTTCTGATTCCTCTGACTCCTAATTGGTACATTTTCGAGTCTTGTATCCATTAAGATTTTTGATCAGTATCACTTGAACTAACTTTTCCCAAAGATATTCTGACAGAAAAGACTTTCCTATTGGTTTTTTCTTCAAAATTTGCAAACTTTTTTCTTCCTGGTTGTAATAAAATCCTTTATTTAGATTTTTTGTAAAATAAAACCAAATAGAGTTCATGTCTCCTGAATGCGATTTTTGGAAAATGTTCTGTAACTTTTATTTTTTAACTTTTTTACGAAACTCCAAAAATAACAAAGTTAAATGGGGTTCTAATGTTTGCATGACCATCCTGTGAATAGTACCCAGATTAACTACAACACATACACAACCAATTTTATATAAGTGTGGGGGCAACAGTGCGTAGGATTTCAATAGCTCCAGTTCTATGGTAGCTAGAAATTTAAAAAATATATAAAAGTAATCTAGATAAAAATCCCTGCCCAAGGAATCACTACTTCCATATCCAGATTTTCTATCCAAGCCACTCACAACGAAAAAACTTTGAATGTGGAAATAATTGTTTATGGAACTTTAATAATATAATATTTGAAATCCTCTACCCCAAAAACCCAAAAAATGATACCCCACATCGGTAGTGGAGTGGGGATGGTGATAGGGGGGTGGTAGTAGGGGTGGATGAAGTAAAAAAATATTTTGAGGTTTCTGGTCCTTGTACACACACTAAATTACTCTTTTTTTTCATCCCCTTTAATGGGGGTGGTAATGGGGATGGCTAATGCCAAAAATTTTTTTGAAACCTTAGCTTCTCTTGTATATACTAAATACCAATTTTATGAACTCTTACTTGCTTGATTTAGCTATTTACCCCAAATTTACTCCACAACCCTTCGACGGAACAAGATGAAAATATAATTTAGTTCCAGATCTGGTTAAATTACATATGTGTACCAAATTTCAAGTCAATATCTTAAATGGTTCCAGAGTAAACGTGCGCACAAAAAAGTTACAGACAGACCGACATACAGAAATTGTTTTTCGCCCAAACTTAGAATCTCGACGTTCCATGACATTCTAAGCCTATTTGAATAATAAAATTTTTTTGTCGTTACTATACTTCCACTGGATGTGGAAGTAAATGCCTATAATCGGAAATTATTTTCCAATATACAGGGCGAGCCAAGGCGATTCTATAGGATCGAGTGAATTTTTAAATGGAATACTACATTTTTTTAAAGCCTTTTTCTAAACTTCTGTCCCTCTTATATTATTATTGACTATCTCCCAACCAGTCGGGTGTAATTAATTTTTTCGGAGAAATAATGCCATCTGCAAATGCATATTGAAGAAATATTACAATTATGGGTTTTAAGAAAAAATTACATGAATACTGGTTACTAGACTTAAATGTCAAGTAACTGGTATTTCATGCTTTTGAATTATTTTCACTCTGTATATTTATACACGGTAGCCAGTAATGATTTTTCAATTTAAAACATTTTGAATTGTATTTTCTCAATTTTTTCAAATGGAACACCATGTATATGTAGAAATGAAAAACGAACAATATTTGTACGTAGGTCCCTATAGCTATTTGAAACCATTTCCGATTTATAGAGCAATAAGTACAAAATTCAAGAATAAACTTAAAAAAATAGAGGTTTCTTCAAATAATTCGTCAGAAAAAATTAGAATAAGTACTCCACATCTTGCCCATTTTGGTAGACGCACATTTCTAAGCACTTTTGAAATGAGGTTTCCACTGTTCCCAAAATTGCCGGTGGGGTAGATCTAAAAGCAGTTATTATCCTTTTCTTTATGTTGTAATTCTTACTCCCTATGCCTAGCCCGCCACTACACACACGGTATTATTTAGGTGATCCATTATTGCATTTAAATAATGTGGTGGAGCGCCGTCTTGCTGAAACCGCAATCTGTTTCAAATGCTTTCAGGAAGATTCACCAATAATTGTGGCAGATAGTTCTCCAGAAAATGAACATAAATAGCTTCAGTCAATTTACCATCAAAGAAATGTTCTCCAATAATTCCCCCCAAACGTTTAGACCATCTGTGCTGGTTATCAACTTACCTGAAAAAGTGAGGGTTTGCAAATGCATAATAATGGAAATTATGTCTGTTAACAAATTCATTTTTATGACAAGTTGCCTCATCAGTGAATAAAACATTACACAGATCTACAAAGAAAAAAATCTGCTGCAAGGACTAAACTTATCATGCCTTAAGCACAAAGCAAATTTTAATAAGTGTCCGTGCTACCTAAATAAACTAAACACCATCAAGCAACGAACTCTTACCTCTCTTAATAGTGGCTAGCAATTAAGTTGGACTAATAATTTTTGTGTTGTTCATCATAATCTACAATGTGTGAAAAATAAAATTGAAGAAACAGAAGTACTGCTACTTGAAGAAAACATCGATGTGCTTTGTATCACAGAAACTTGGATTCAATCGCAAGAAATTGTATACACACATTTTTCTGGTTACAATATACCAAGTTACTACTGTAGGAAATCGTTTTTACATGCAGGAACTATGATACTAACAAAAACTTCGCTAAATGTAAAAAATATCACCCACTTGGTAAATTTGAGTGTAGATAAAGTTTTTGAGTGTTCTGCTGTAGAAATTAAATTAAATGAATTTGTATATTGTATCATCTGTTTGTACAGAACACCAGATTCTGACACGAATGTTTTTCTATCAAAATTAGAGGAAACCTTAAGTTTCATTTTCAATAAATCTCATATTTCACATTTAATCTTATGCGGCGATTTCAATATTGATTTTTTATGTAAAGATAAAAACACTTTGGACCTCAATGATCTTATCAATTCTTATTGTATTTATTCCGCTTTTGAGGAACCTACCCGAACTACAAATGGAAGATGTACAGCAATAGACTATACTTACAAATTTCGATAACCAAATTTTACAAAAAAACATTCTACATACAGCAGTATCATTCTGGTCAAAAGATTATTATCGATGTGAATGTCCCACAAAATGTATAAATTCAGATCATTTTCAAAAAACAATATATCAAAATTTAAAGAGACTCTAAAGATGGAGATGTGGTATAATGTTTATAGCAATCAAACAGTAGAACATAAATATGCAGCTTTCCATAATATATTGCACAATCACTACGATCCGTGTTTTAAATTTGTCAGTAAAAATCTTGACTTTAAAAATGATAATAATTGGATAACACCAGGTATTAAAGTAGCATCAGTGCACTTAAAAGAATTATTTACGTTACAAAAAAATGGTATAATTCCTGCGGAATACTATAGAAACTATAAAAGGATTTACAATCAAGTTATAAGGCACGCCAAAAAGATGTATTTTGACAACATAATAAAAAACTCCACAAATAAATCTAAAACAGTATGGAAGATAATTAATAGCTCTATAAAAAATACTAAATCAAAACTCAAACGAAGCCGTCGAAATTGAAGTCAATGATTAATTAAGTACAGATAAACCAAAAATCTCGAACGAATTTAATTCTTAGCTAATAAATTTACCGATGTCCTCTGATACATTACAAAGTAACATGACTAAAATTCCAGTATTGCCCAATAATGAGAATTCAATAAACTTAAAACCAGTTACAATTTCGGAAATGGTTGAGACAATTAATAATTTAAAAGATACAAATTCATTAGGCCCTGATGATATTTCTACTAAAATAATAAAACTATGTGCTCATCAGATAGCCGAACCACTAACTCATATCATTAACCAATGCTTTAAGGAGGGCACCTTTCCTAGTTTATTAAAATTATCTAAAGTTATTTATTCCCTTATATAAAAAAGGTGACCGTAAAAAATTTGTAATTATCGTCCTATAGCAATATTATCAGTATTCTGCAAAATATTTGAGAAGTTATTATCTAAACGGATAAAAACATTCCTAGAATCTAGCAACATTTTATCCCCAAATCAGCATGGTTTCAAAGAGCATCGGTCAACAATAACATCGCTATTAAGCATTTTGGATTTTATATATAAAAATCTAGATCAAGGACATAAGGTAATTGCATTATTCATAGATCTGTCTAAAGCTTTTGACCTCGTGAACCATGACATTCTTTTGAAAAATATTGAATGTAGTGGTATACGAGGTTTATGTAATAAAGTATTGAGGTCATACATAAAAAACAGAAAACAGTTTGTAGATTTTCTTGGTGCTAAATCTGAGGAGCTGCCAATCGATATTGGCTACCACAAGGTAGTGTATTGGGACCACTGTTATTTATTCTTTATACAAATGACTTAGATAGTTATTTATCAACTTTTTACGGTGCTTTTGCTAATGATATCATTATAATAGCAAGTGATAAACTAATAAACGATTCTACTCACAAACTGAACTCAAATCTACTTGCGTTATCCAGTTATCTCAACGAGAAAAGTTAGTAATGAACCAGGATAAAACTTTCGTTATGCAGTTTCATCCTGTCGGAAAAAATTATACGTCTAGTGTACTAATTAAACATAATAAAAAATCAATTCAACAAGTAACATCTCATAAAGTTTTGGGAATTAATATAGATTTATCCCTAGATTAGAAAACACATATCACGTTTATATGCAATAATTGTGCAAGTAACTGTTTTGCATTAAAACGATTGCGCCATATCACCAGCTTAGATACTCTTAAAACGTACTATTTTTGTAATTTTGAATCACGAATTCGATACGGCATTATTTTTTGGGGTTATTCAACATCTGCGATCAGAGTATTTATATTACAAAAAAGAGACATACGTTCCATATTTGGAATGAATGTAAGAGAGTCTTGTAGAATGCCATTTGCCCAAAATAAAATTTTAATATTGCCTAATCTATATACTTTTGAAGTATTAAAATTTGTAAAGAAATTTAATACACAAAATATTTTTCACAACTACTCTACCCGTCATGACTCTGATTTGCAAAATGATTTGCATAGATTAGAGTTATATAAATCTAACCCATACTATATGGGATCAGTTTTATATAACAAATTAAGTACAAATGTAAAAAATTATTGTAAATGTAAAAAAAATTCTGTCAACTTTAAAATCATTCCTTGTGGCAAATACGTTTTACTCGGTACAAGATTTTCTAAATCATACTAATTAATGTCTGTCATATACGACATTTGTTGATGAATAATACTAATAAAACGAAACTATTTGCTATTAACTATTTGGTACTTTAGTGAATGTGTGTGAGGGTTATATAATATAAGTGAATAGTTTCATGTATACCTATTAATTATATACTAATGTGTTTATTGACTTGTTCTATGTCATAATTTATGATCACTTGGATTAATAAACGTATTCTATTCTATTCTAAGTATTTTTGCGTGCTGAATACAAATTTTCAATTAAAATTTTTTTCTACCGAGTAGATTTCGAGTAAATTCCGGTTTTCATTGTCAAAAAACCGTATTTTGACAATAAAAACCGAGATTTACTAGTAATCTGCGCTGTAGAAAATTTTTTTAATTGAAAATTCGGATTCAGCACACAAAAATACTTGAGGCATGATAGGTTTAGTCCTTGGAGCACAGTTTTTTTTTTGTAGACCTGTGATTATTGAAGGAGGTGACATCTTCTTGCATTTTACCTCTGACCCAATTACAAAACTGTACAGACACCTTTGAAAATCATCATCGCTTACTTCCTGGTGCATTTGAATGTGATATGCATGAAACTGATTTTTTGTTAAAATTCCACCAACCTCTACTTATTCTTACTAATGAGTTTACTTCCCTCTGACTAATATGGGCATTCTCAACCGTTGCCAGCACCACAGAAAACTCATTTTCTTCGTTGACAAAATATTTTATTCTTTTTTTTTATATTCTACATTTCCAGTTTCCACAAATCTATCGATGAGACTTTGGAAGCTTCTTTCAGGATACCGGTGCTTATAAATTCTATTGGCAAGCAAACGATTTTCAAAATTAATTTTGTAAAACTCCAAATATTTTAAAATTAACACAAATGAGAACTGACGACCGATAAGTGTGGGAAATATTCATTTGTGTTTATGCAAGACAATTTATACCGAGTTGAGGAACTATTGCTTGTCATATAACGAAAACATTAAAAAAATTCACAAGAAAACCATTCCCAAGTAATTGATATGCTGGGTGATATCGAGACACAAACATTAAATTAACTGACCAAAAATCTCATGCTGTTTTTATGGACAGCATAAGGAGCACTTTAATATTTTTATGTCGAATTATTTGAAGAAACCTCTATTTTCTTAAGTTTATTCTTGAATTTTGTACTACTTATTGCTCAATAAATCAATCAATAAATCGAAAATAGATTCAAATAACTATAGGGATGTACATACAGAAAGTGTCGAAAAATATACAGGGTCTTCCATTTGAAAAAAATAAGAAAATTCAATTAAAAAAGTTCTAAATTGCATAATCGTTTTTAGCCACCCTGTATATTTTGAGGAAGTGAAAATGATTCAGAAATATTAATTAAATGTCCCGTAACTAGTATTTATTTTTTTCTTAAAACCGATAAGTGTGATTGTAGTGATTTTTTCAGTCTGCATCTGCAGATGGCATTATTTCAACAGAAAAGTTCAAGTCAATAATAATATAGGAGTGAAAGAGTCTAGAAAGATGCTTCAAAAAATGTACTGATATAGATAGCATTCCATTTAAAACAAAGACACTTGTTATTGTAGACTTCTCTTGGCACGCCCTGTATATTCGAAAATAATTTTCAGTTATAAATTTTTTTTTACTTGTATTTTTTTTTAAATTCCTTGCCATCATAGAACTCGAACTATCGAAGTCCGACAAACTATTGCCCCACCTTGTATAACATAAGTCAAAACGAACAAACTATTAAAATGATTAATAACTGTTAAACTGTTATTAACACCTGTTGAACTAAAACTCGCCTACTTACTTGTTTCCCCCGATCTTGAATTTCCGGATGTAGGATCTAAATGACGTTTTGACTCAAACTGAACTAGTTCGTAATTTTTGACAGATTCAAGTTGGTGTCTCAGGTACGCCTTCAAAGGTGTCATAACTACGGAGGTAATAAAATGAATTTACTATGACTGAAAATCGGTATGCACATTAGATATTGCATATAAATAACAGTTATGTCAGTCAGTCAGTTGAATGTGGGGACGGAGTTGGTCAGTCAACCTCAATGTATGTACAAAAAATAAATAACGTGCAATTCATTTACTAAACTTCAAAATCTCTGTGAAGTTATTAAACGTTATATTAATCATAAATAAAATGGTCAGTCAACCACCTTGTGGGACAACGCCCGTCAGTCAGCGAAATAAAAAAAAAAAAAAATTCGCGTGCGCGATCGGTGTGGCAGGCGGCGGCTCGCTCTTTTCCTTGTTATTATTTAACGAACTATTAACTAAATTTATTTTAAAGTGTAATTGACAGCAATGTTAATAATATACATTTTTTAAATAATTAAATTTGTCCTAATTACATTGAATAGACAATAGACCATTAGGAAAGAAATATTGAAAATCTATGCAGTTGAAATATTATATTTAACATACATTATTATTATAAAAAAAACTATTACAACACTATTATTACAATGTTTAAGTTTCAGTTTCGGATTGGGAATCTAAAAAATAAATATAACTTCTGTAATTATATACAATAAAAAATATTGTTTTACGTAAAATCAATGGCAATTAGTTTGCCAACAATATTATATGCATACCTGAATTTTCCTGCGGAGGTTGAATAACGACATCGTTGATCAATTGTGGTAACTGATCACCTTTGAACCAATCAAAGTCATATTTATTGTCGATCAATGTCCACCCGTGATCGATTGGGGACAGTTCCGTCGTGACTTTACGATGGGCATTGCGCCAAATGCTTGAAATGTAGCTCGCTATTAAAAATTGTTGCATCAATTCTGATTGGCACGGCGGCATACTTGATCCATCAACATTTTTCACTTTTATTTGAAACGAATCATTGACGCTACTTGAGCATTTGTATGTTTTTGCAAACATAACCAATCTTGCCTCGTTCACTGATTTTAACTCTTTCAAGCCATATAAGTGACAAACAAATTCTTGTATTTTTTCAAATACGTCACTTTTTTACCTTTTTTGTAAAATGCCGGATTGAAATCGCACCCAGTAGAAGCGTGCAGTCTGGCAGAGCATTACAAACAGAATTTCCCAATTCTTCGTATAATTTGTTGACATCAATCATTCTTTGGTGGATTCCCCACCTCTAACACCCCCCCCCCCCCCAAACGAGAGTCCTCTATTCAAAAACATAACGACTCTTTTGCTGAGAGCAGTGCTTTCAGCAAAAAAGTCGTTCGTTATGTTTTCGAGTAGAGGACCTTCGTTGGGGGGGGGGGGGGAGTATCTTTCCATCTTAAATAGGAAAGGGGAGGTTAATGAAACTTAGCAGTTGTGTACAGAAATTCCGGTTCTTACCTGGAGTATACCTGCTCGCTTTAAGTATACACATTAATTTTATTTACGTGATGTCAAAGATAAATTTCATACTTTAAGTAATAATTTAATTTTTTTTATATATTGTATATATTGATTATCTAATACAATTTTTTAAGTGCATACATTTTCAATATTTCTTTCCTAATGGTCTATTGTCTATTCAATGTAATTAGGATAAATTTAATTGTTTACAAAATATTATTAACATTGCTGTCAATTACACTTTAAAATAAAGTTAGTTAATAGTTCGTTAAGTAATAATAAGGAAAAGAGCGAGCCGGCGCCTGCCACACCGATCGCGAGCGCGATTTTTTTTTTATTTCGCTGACTGACAGGCGTTGTCCCACAAGATGGTTGACTGACCATTTTATTTATGATTAATATAGCGTTTAATACCTTCACAGAGATTTTGAAGTATAGTAAATAAATTGCACGTTATTTATTTTTTGTACATACATTGGGGCTGACTGACCAGCTCCGTCCCCACATTCAACTGACTGACTGACATAACTGTTATTTATATGCAATATCTAATGAACATAACGATTTTCAGCCTTAGTAAATTCATTTAATTACCTTCGTAATTATGACACCTTTGAAGGCGTATCTGAGACACCTGTTCTCGATTTCGCTTGACTGACCGAAGTATGTTTGTGTACACAACTACTGTAATCAACTGACAAAAAACCAGGCATAGTAAATTCAGAGAATTGATTTGGGTCTGGCTCTCCGTCTAATAGTATGTTTTATTAGGAGTCCATAAAATAGGCTTTTCCCGTGCTTTTCCCGTGCTTTTCCTCGGCTACGCCTCACACGGGAAGTCATGCAAGTATGGGAGAAGCATTTATGGACGTGTAACAAACAATATTTTTCATTATACTTCTCTAAAAAAAAAAAAAGGCAATTTTTTTTATTTTTAAATATGAACGAATAAAAATATATACCTTTAATTTTTACTAAATGAAATATTTATGTTACTGTTTGTGTTATTGTAAATAATATGCACTCCTTTATCAAGCACTTAACTTTGTAGAATTGTAGTTGAAATCGAAGGTACTGCATTAGAAATTATTTCTTGGTCTTTCCCAATTACAAAGTTTCCTATTTCCTGCACGGGCGCACGGGAAAATCCAATTTTCCGTGCACTAAATAGGTATATGGGTCATTTTCGTAAAAGTCAAAACATTTAAGTCTCTTTCGCTTTTTTATTGTAAAAATTGCACAACTTTTACAAAAAGTAATTTAATACCATTATGTTTTGTTGTCTTCTATTTACATACTGAAAATAATATAAAAAAATATTTTTTTGCCAAAAATGCACAAGCGTCTAGGAAGACCAGGATACTTTGGCTTCGAGACTTCCGCATGCGCACTAAAATGCAACATTTATTGAGCATCTCATGACGTTATGTCACTTCTGCTTCTGATCTAACCTCAAACTTAATTAGATGCAATTTGTTGTGTTGTTAGTTTATGGTTTATTCGTTTAACTTTCTCTTGTATTTTAACAATAAAAAGGGGTGTGTTTTGTTTTGAATGTGAGAAAATATTCTCCAGCCAGTCAACGTTAAATCGGTACAGCAGATTTGTTATGCGTAGACAAATCCGACGTAATTATATTGAATATGTAGTGGCCAAAAGGTACTTTTGCTTAGAGTGCAAATTGTATTTTCACTCTAATAACGACTTGCCTTTGCATTTGAAAGAAAAACATGATATCACATCACGGAATCGTTCAATTTGGAATTAAAAAACATTTCAGATAAAATAATTAATCTTTTGGTTAGTTTGGTTAGTTTTGCTTAGTACATATACAATCAAAATAAAGTCGTTCAGTTATACTACTGAACTTCACTTTGCTTTTCATTCTGCAAGTTAAGCACTGAAATCTAAAAAAAAATGTTATATTGTACTAAACTATCTAAAAGATTAACAACTGTTTTACCTGATGTAATTTAGTCATTTCTTCGAATGCAAACAAGTCGGTAATAAAAAAGTTGAAATACAATTACAAGTAAATGTAGGTTACTTTCATGTTATAGTTTTAATTGACTGACTGGAGAATACTTTCTCACATTCAAAACATAACACACCCATTTTTATTGTTGAAATACAAGAGGGAGTTAAACGAATAAACTACAATCTAACAAAACAACAAATTGCAGTCAAAGATGTTTGATATTAGAAACAGAAGTGCCGTCACGGTACAAGATGCTCAACAACAGTGTAATGCGCATGCGGAAGTCTCGAAGCCGAAGTATCTTGGTCTCCCTAGACGTTTGTCAAAAATGCAGGTAAAGTACTCCAAAACTCCCCTCCGTTAACTATCTCACAACGTGTGCATAGTCACGTTATCACCCATTCAAAACGTAAATGTATTATTAACCTTTTCCAAATTTGGCAAACATATCGCAAAACATCAACTTTTATTATACTTTGCATTTTAAATGTTACTGAAAAACAAATTCGATAAAATAACTTTATATATTTTGTCTCATCTCAATTTCCTCTCCTCCGTTAGATCATTTTAAAAACCTATTAAAAACGAAATGAAATGTGCTGACATCTAGCAATTGGTTTTAGTGCCACGCCAGTTTATATTTGTCAACGTACAGAGTGGTTCAGTTCTGTTGTTTTGTAAAAATTTCGGGATTTTCATAGAAAAGGTAATAGACCACAAGCCCATGCTAAATTTTTAGGGGGTCATATGATACCGCTTGAAAAGGTATAATTTTTGTAGTCCTACAGAAATAAATCACTTTGAGCCCTATGCTGTACATTTTAGGTGGGACATGGGAAAGCCGCGGAAAAGTGAAATCGTAACCCACGGGGGTTGCATTTTTTCAAACGATCCTGTACGGCTTACGTTTATTTGGACTATATTTATATCTGTGAAAAAGAGAATGCCGTACAAAAATAATGGGACAGAAGTACAGGAACAATTTTCGTTTTCCGAAAAGTGACCTTTATGTATTAAGGTGATAGAGTGAAATTACTTAGAGAAGATAACATCCGCACAAACCGATATCGCTACACTCAAAGAAATAGTATGGGTAAATTCAGCAAAAAAAAATGGTTAACTAACAATATCGTTAATTTTGTTAAACTAAATTATATTGATGGTATTTTTAAACAAGAGGTGATTGTTATTTTAATTAATAAAAAGTTGTCGTACAACAAAACAAACATTAACTTAAAAAATAGATGAATAAGACTATTATTTTTTTCGTCTGACTATTATTTTGTTGAATTCTGCCAAATTAAACTAGATAATAGTATATTTTATTTTTAACTATTACCGAATTGTAATTCTAACCCAGTATTAGTTCGCTGTATTATTGTACTTGGTAGACAAACCAATATTATTGTCGTCTTCTAGAAGTTCTAAAAGAATTACCATAAAATTTGCTTGCTTACCACGTAGTCTATTACAGAAATTATTCCCAGATGACGCCACATACAAATCACTGACAATAATCAATCATGCATTATCTTATACTCTTATGAATTTATAGAAAATTAATAACATGATTGCAATGTTCAAATTCTCTTAGGGATTATCGATATATTTGGATGGATCTTATAAACGTTTGGGTGGTCTGATGTCTCAATACTGAGATTTTGGCTAACCAAAAAAAACTTCATCATACAATAAAGTGTAGATCAACCTAAAAATTAGTTGGTGAACAAGAAACAAAGTCGTTGTACTATTTAATTGTAAACCAAATTGAAAATGGTTAGTGAACATAAAAAATGTCATTGTACTATTTAATTTGTTACAAGAAGATATGATTATTAAACTACTATTTGTTTACGAAAACAAATAAAGTTGTATGACTATTCTTTTCTGATTGATTTAACTATGAAACTAGATAGGCGCGATTTCATATGCTCTTTTTGGTTGAATTTACCTATCATTTTCTTTGAGTGTAGCGCGTGCCGATTGTCTAGGTCGTCTTCGGTATTTATTATATGTTTATAGAGAATATACAACCGTTTTTATGAATGAAACAGATGGAATGAAAATTATTTTAATTGCGACTGTCCAATATTATTAATAAACGAAAATAGTAAACTTAGTAGTTTTAGTATGTTATCTTCTCTAAGTAATTTCACTCTTAGTAGAGTGCTCAGTGCTCAAATATACGCATAAAAATAAGTTCTGTGGGGGTTTCGTTGTCACAAGCTGAATTTTATATAAAATGGATGATTGTATACTGAAGTTTCAAAATCCCAATGCCGTCAAAAAACGTAATGTTCAAAAGGGCATTATAATTAAAAAACGAGTTAAGCATATGGTGGTAAAGAAGACAAAAATTGGAATTTTTTGGTATATTTTTCATAAAAGGTTTTGTAGAGGAAATATTTTTTAATAATTTTCAAATATTATCTTATACATTGGACCTTACGGGAGAACGAAACTTAAAACCGCAATATCTCGGTTTGAAGTGCCTCAAAATTTAATTCAATTTAGACAATTTTTGCGTCCCCATCGTATTATCTCCGAAATGAAAGCTCAAATCAAAATTTTGTACTCTTCAGAAAAATTTGCTTTATCCCTTACGAACGTAATGGCATATGATTCATAATTTTACGACTAATAATAAAGAAGATATACAACTAAATGCAATGCGATGCATATTTCCTAAGATCCGTCTGAAGCCATCTAGTAGGCGACCCCACTCCAACAACGCATGTTGCATTTCACTTTTGAAAATTTTGAAAAAATTTTTCGCAAGCTGCTTTTTCAAAATTTTTTAGGGGTCGTTAGAGAAGTGCTTCTCGAGATGTTATTTCCCATATTTCGTATGGGTCCCATCTGCCACAGACGAGAAAAAAATTATTGAAATTTCTAGATCCGCGCTTGGTGATTTGATCCTGTACGGCATCAATTCCAAAATATTATACAACATTTAAAATCTTTAAAAAAAATGACCCGTCTAAAAAGAATGGGTATTATCAATGTAAATAAAAAAAATCACCCCCGAGAAAGGGAAAAACTGACTTTTTCTAGGATAAGTTTATTTAGTAGCTGTACAAAAAATAATGGACAATAATAAAATTAGAAAATTACAAAACAAGTGAAATTTTTTAAAAATTATGTAAATTAAAAAATCCTCTATTTTTTAATACAATGGATAGATTTTCAACTTTACATCATTTTCATTGTTGGGATTTTAGACACTAGATTACGTTATTCATGCAATTTACACGGCCCTTAATGGTCATTAGATACCGTACTGCGTTTGCAAAATATCATTAAAAATAGCAAAAGTTGATAAATAATCACAATGCCGTACATTTTATATGGGCCGCAATGAAATACCAGAACCAAATATATATATTTATATATATATATATATATATATATATATATATATATATATATATATATATATATATATATATATATATATATATATATATATATATATATATATATTTCAGAGACGAATTTTTTTTGAAGTAAAGTAAGAAATTGGTATATATCACTTTTAAACTTTAAAATACAATGTAACGTAATTAATTATATAAAAATGTGTACAAATTACCCAAAATTTTCTTTTATGGGTTAACTTATTTTTAAACTATGAAAAAAAAATTGTGTTACAGTCTTTGCAATGTAAGAAATTTTAGTATGTTTCATAACTTTATTTTTAGGCAAACGCTTTTTCCAACATTTTTAATTTTACAACATACTACATTTGGAAAACTTAAAAAACGTAATTCATCATTCGTATGATAAAAAGAATATGCATAAATTAATTACTGATCTATTATAATGGATTTAACAAAAACTTTCAATTTCGCGTGATGGTTTCTTAAACAGTAATTTATGAAATACTATATTTTATACATAATACAGCGGAAAATTTTAGGAAAATCCTTTTGCGTTTCAGATCCAATAATTTTGAATAATTACAATATCAAGTATTGCTCGAATGTAATAAAGTCTTACAATAATTTTTTATTCAGAAAAACTCTCTCTGGGACGGAAAATTTAATTTTCCAGACACATGTACCAACTAAAATATACGGTATGGTAATAAAAATTATTATTATATAAAATAGTATTAAAATAATCAAGCTTTATGTGGTATCAAATCACCACCCTTTATAGAGGTCTCGCGTTTGCCACCCCATGGTCCAACTGATTTGTACGGCATAGCGAAAAAGTTCATCCTCGTTAACATAAAAATCGAATTTCATAAAAGCCGTACGGTATCATATCACCTTAGTACATAGAGGTCACTTTTCGGAAAACGAAAATTATTCCTGTACTTCTGTTCCATTATTTTTGTGCGGCATTCTCTTTTTAAGAGTCACAGATATAAATACAGTCCAAATAAACGTAAGCCGTACAGGATCGTTTGAAAAAATGTAACCCCCGTGGGTTACGATTTTCACTTTTCCGTGGCTTTCCCATATCCCACCTGAAATGTACGGCATGGGGATCAAAGTGATTTATTTCTGTAGGACTACATTTTCAAGCGGTATCATAAAAATTTAGCATGGGCTTGTGGTCTATAAATAAAATAGTAATTGTCAAGCATGAGTTGCCCCCTCCGTTAACCTATGTAACTAGTTAATTGGGATAGTTTTACAGTATTCAATAATAAATCACTATAACAATCATAAACAACTGTTGTGATGTGCTTCGCAGATATCCATAACCTGTTTCGTTTTCTTAGAAATGGATAGAAATTCAAATATTCTCTCCTCCATTAGTCTCCCCTTCGTTACTCTTGTCGGTAGCGGAGCAGAGGAGTAACGGTAACGGAGTGAAATTAGTTTGTGCGTTTGATTAACTAGGTACCTATATTTATTATCCTATTATTATTATACTCTTCGCAAAAACGAAGAGTATATTGTATTTGATCGGCACATTTCTAAAATCGTAAATACCGCATGTAGAGAAAAAATGTTCATATCATTATGTTAGTGAACGAATTCTGAACAACTTTCAAAATGTCCGTCTGTCCGTCCGTCCGTCCGTCACGTTTCTTGTAAGCACGATAACTTAAGAAAGAAAAGTTCGATTGTATTGAAATTTGGAAAGTAAGTTAGTGTTAGCTAGAGGAAGAACCCTATTGTTTTTGAAGAAAATCGATCAGTAAATAAAAAAGTTATTAATTATTTAATTTGAAAAAAAATTCTCTTAATTTTTGTCGCTTGTACTTAAATAGAAATCTTGCGAAATATTATCTCCATAATATATATTTTTTTTGTTTATGCATTTTACTAATATATATTTCATAAAAATATATCCGAGTTGAAATATGTATGATTGTCGAAAGAATATCACAGACAATCAATTTTCTTAGTAATATGTGGTGGTGCAGTGGCTAATCTTTTTGAGGTTAGGGTGAATAATAAACTATCAACTTGGACATTCGCGCGGGCGTCCCCCAGGGGTCGTGCCTGTCTCCAAAGTTGTACAACTTGTACGTCTCCGACTTCCCGGAATTCCCGAATTCGAACCTTGCCAAGTACGCTGACGACACAGCCATGTACGTGCATTCGCATAAAGCGCAGGCGGCTAATATGCTGCTGAAAGCGCACATGGCCCGTGCCTCGGCGTATTACGACAAGTGGAAAATTCGGATCAACGCCGAGAAATCAGAGTCGATTCTCTTCACGCACCGCTTCACAAAAAACCGGATTCTAACGCCACTTTCGATCGGGGGTAGAGAAATTCCAATTAAGCGGTGCGTGAAGTATTTGGGGGTGAACCTAGACAAAAGACTGACGTTTAATACACACATTAACGAAACGATACGCAAGGTCTACTCCATGTCCAGGAGTCTGTATCCGCTCCTGGCACGGGGTAGTGGACTCAACAGGACTAATAAAAAGTTGTTGTACACGATGGTACTCAGGCCGGCCATCACATACGCGGCGCCGGTGTGGTGCAGCATCCCGGCCACGACAATGTGGAAGTTGAGAGTATTAGAACACAAATTTATGCGCCTCATTTCAGACTCTGATAGGTACACCTTCCTCAGAGATCTCTATGCACGTTGTCACGACATAACCCCACTAGCGGACTACGTCCAAGAAACATCGCAAAAATTCTATCAGTTCAAACTGGACGGTAGTCCGCTAACCCGCAACATTACTCGAATCAGACAGCACAACGCAATACTTTTCGATATAAGACACACCCTACCATACCAGGTGTTGCCTATCTTCCGGCAACCTCCCTAGCCACACCTTCCCTCTACCATAACCTATCTCTACCCTACCCTCTATATTTCGCCAACTTTACATCTTTAACCCCTTTCCCCCTTGTTATGTTTGTACAATTTTGTTCCTTTATCTTTTTTGTTCTTCTTGCCCTCTTTTTGTATTTCCAAATTCCCTCTAGGCCGATAACATCCTATAAATCTAAACATTTTAAATCATATAACTTTTAACCTACTCTACCTTCCTCGACGGCGGTCAGACCACGAGGTCGTCATTTATTCGAATAGGTTTTTTCGTTAACTCTGTTTTCCCGTATCAACAATCAAAATTTTCCAAAAGTGCGTTTGCCTAGTGAGTTTTTAGTTATTTATGGTGTATTTTAATTAGTTTTAGGCCCATGTGGGCACATGTTTTTTCATTTTTAATTAATTCTTAAGTCTGCCTGCGGCAGACAGGAGTTTCTAACAACCCAATTTAATTGCCGTTAAGCCGAACCGGAGCCGCCCCGCCCAGCCCCACATTTACCACGACGCTGCACGTCGTGATTGTCGGGCTGGCTCCGGGCCGGGATCCGGCGAGGCGCATTTATGTTCGTTAAACACCTAATAAATTTGTTTTGTTGTTGTTGTTGTTGGCTTGCAATCAAAAGATCGTGTGTTCGAATCCCACACAGGTTGGATGTTTTTTTTTTCATATAATTTTTTTTCACAACAAAGATGGTATCACAAAATTTAGGATGTCCAAAAACCAACATTATTTACAAGAAAACTGCGAAGAGTATCCTATAGAATGTGTAACAATTATATAAAAGTTCAGTAAATTGGAGAAGAGTACGTTTTTAGCTTGTTCATTAATGTTTCTAGTAATTCTTTATAGAAGCTTTTATTTAACTTGCTTTGTTGTCTGCTGCAAATTTTGTAATCGATGGGCTAGATATTTGAAATTTGGCGCACCTACTCGTTCCCATTAACAATACACTTTAGTAAAGTAAATATTTCAAAAATTTTAATCTTTCTTTCAATTTCCGGAAACACCCGACATATCTACAATAGAAGGGGACGATATTATGAAAATTCTTAGTTGACCGCGTATTAACAAATTAAAGGACATTCATTTTTTTGAAGATGACTAGAGGGTTATGACCATTTATGTTAAATTAATTTATGAGTTTCATTTTACTACGGCAATGGAAATATATCTTTTGTTCGGGAAAACTTAAGTGGCTAGTTTTTATCATAATCCTTATCTTTATTGAACCTATCCTTTCTTCGTAGTGTCATTCTCCCCTCCGTTAAAGTTAACCTCTACTCCGTTAATTGAAAATATTTAAATTTTATATATTTATGAATAATTCTCATTTGGAAGCTAAGAAACATATCAACATTACTAAAATATCTATTATTCTATCTTCTAGTGAAATAATAATTAAAAAATTAAATTTATATTTAAAAAAAAATTTCGCCAAAAATGTTTTGGTTTCAACAAGAATGACCCATATAAACATAATGTTTTCGGAGAGGTGTAATGAAAACTTTATTTCACAATAGAAATTTGAAATGTTTTGTTTCTTTTAAGATGATTATTTATAACAGATTCGGATAAACACACTTTTAAAAAAAAAAGTGACTTTTTTGGAAAAATAATACATGCCAGTTGATTTTTTATTTCAAAAGCTACAAGAAAGTTAATAAATGTTTTTTTTTGCCAAAACGCAATTTAAAGAAAATAAAATTGCAATTTCCGTTTTCAAAAAAACGCCCCTTTTTAACAACACCTGTATCATTATTTTTTCTAGAAAAATGTTAGATATTTCATAATTCGTTGACTGCTTTTGGTTTTATAAAAAATCAAGTTATTTGAATTTGTTTATTGCTATAGTTTTGAAAATTATAAACAAATTTCAAAAAAGTGGTTTAAATGAAAATATATTTTTTTTCCTAATACCATTGTAAAATACATATAAGAACCTACATTTTGAAAAAAATCGATGCATTTAAACAGTCATATCAGCGATGAAAATTTCGAAATTATTATTGGCTTTTAGCCGTTTGAATAAACATTTTGCACTAAAATTTGGCACAAAGATTTAGTTTAATAAACGGCATGATTCACCAACTTTTGCTAAAATTGATGCATTATTACGTTATATTTTTTAAATGGTCCAAAAAGGCAATTTTTGTTGGTTTTTATTTTTTACAAATTAACAAATTACCAAAAAGTTTTTCATAGGCCTCCTAGTCTTATTCAAAATTATATTACAAACAATGACAGAAAATTTCATTATTAAAAAATTAATTGTTAAAATTTTACAAGAAACAATGGACCGATTTAATCCAAAACTGCTCATAGCACTGGTTATTATTACACATAGATCAAATTAAAACTATAAAATTGGTGCAGTCAAACAATTCCATTCAAAATATATTTTGATTTCAGTATTTGTTACAGCAAGTAGCAAGTGTCATTTCCATTTCAAATAATTATGAACAATATTTGAAAAACATGTAAATATTGTAAATCGCTTTCCCTAAATTCAGATATTCTATCATGTTCTTAACCCGCGTTTGTTAATATGACGGCGATCTTTCGTCTAATATGTGGTTGTTAATTTAATAAATTTAAGTTAATTTGAAAAAGTTGTGATATAGCTGTAGTATCAGGATAATCAAAAAAAATATGTTATTATGATAGAATTTATTTAATACATACCGTATTCAATATGAAGATTTATGCTCAGCAGCGGATTTTACCACTTTTAAAACTACTTTTTATTAATTTTTACTCGATTAGAACCTCTATACTGTATAAAATGTTATATTAATTATTTACTTGGTCAAAATTTTATTCTTGATATAATAAACATATAGTTCAACAGTATTAAACGAAATAAAAACACATATACATATTTAGAATTGTCGAAGATATTAATTTGACCTTAATTAACTGAGAAAATGATATAAAATATTAATTGACAAATTACGAATAAATAGATCATAAACCAAATAAACTTTTGTATGTTTTAGATTATAATTTATATATTTATTTATATATACAGGGTGATTAAATTAAATTCCCTTTTTTCTAGTATAAACATTGTAGGGGGTTAAAGTTACAACTTTTCGAAATATTGGCGATTTTCTTAAATGTCCAAAAATTTTTAATAAAAATTGCCATCAACTTACCCATGATTAGAAACAATCATTAATGTCAGTCATTCTCTTTTGTTAAAGAATGCCAGCATTTTTAAATTACACTACAATGCTTATACTAGAAAAAAGGGAATTTAATTTAACATAATTTGATGTAAATAAATACAGGGTGTTCCATTTGAAATAAAAAGTTTTTGAGGTTTGAATTTGACAAAATTTAACGAGAAAAATAAAACACTTGGTATACTATTTTGGAATCTATTTTTTTTTGTAAAGAGTAGCTCATCTTGTGTTCTTTCTACGTGCCAAAGAGCAAATAAGGATCTCCTACACGCAGAAAGTTATAACGGTTCTTGCAAACCGTTGCACCTATCAAATTTTTTATAAAATGTGATATATTTCCGAAACTGCTCGGTTTAGGTATAGGGTGTGCTACATGTTTTGACTCAGAATTTTATGGTCATTTCGAAAAGTCGAAAATATATAGGGTGTTCCATTTAAAATAAGCAAGTTGGTATAGACTTCCGGTATTTCCGGATGTGCCGCCATCTTGAAATTATTATTTTCGGACCTGCAATGGTCGACTATGGTAGGGTACCAAATCTCATCTGCAAGTGGAAAATATTCTAATAGTCGCCTTAAAAGAATCACCCTGTATATAGAGTTACTTTTAAACGTTCATATACAATAGACCTAAAATGTAATTAGTTGTAGTATGCAATTCAACAATAATATTAAGTAATTTCTCTGACGATGGTTGAATAAGCCGAAACGTAAGAAAAAAGTAATTTTATTAAAAAGACCGATAACCCAGGATATACCTACATCAAGTTAATTATAATTTATAGTATACTACAGGTTTTAATTTTGAAATACTGTCATATGTATTAAATTTCGATTTATTGTGATAATTTAATAGCAAATGCATCAAAGACACATTTCTACAGTGTGTGGAGACTTGCTAATTTGTAGAGGGTGGATGCCTCCAATTTATTTTCGGGGGGCGGGAGGTGGCACAAAAAATAACCACTTGAAAAAAGAAAAATAATCAAATTTTGAGACAAACAATTTTTTTTATCCAATTTTTTTTTAATTTACCATTTTAACGATATGAAAAACTGTCACTAAGTAAAGTTGTTTAGAATTAAAATATATGTCAGAATTCCAATTTGTGGATAAATCTGCCTAAACCGACTTTTTTAAAAAATTTTTATATATTTTCATAAAAAAAAAATAAATGTAATTTAATATAATTACGAGTATAATTAGCTGTCTTATTTAATAATTTTTGTAAGAGAGAAGAGAGAAGAAATTAATTTTTATTTTACCGTAAGTTTTACCGCATGATACTACTTAACACTTTTTTTTTAAAAAGTCGAATTAGGCAAGTTTATTAGGCCAAGCAGTGGGTACAAAAAGGTCGGAAAGAAATGAAATTTGGTGGGATGGTAGATATAGGTCCCCTGATAGTACACCTGAGTTTACGACCTCGGGGGTTTGCCGCTCGAGGATGAAAACTCTGCGTCGCGACGCTTTTCGGGAAATAGCGCCGTTGTGGTAAGTGCTATCGAAAAAAAGTTCAAACGAAATATGTAGAGAACAAAATTGTGCACAATTTTGGTCTTGTATTTTACGTCTACGACCAATTGTTTCCGCGCACTTCAAAAAATCGTATCTTTTTTTATATACGACCAAATGTATCAAATCGGGCATCTGCAGACTCAGAAAACATTACTCTTTCAAAAAAAAAAAAGATTACAGAATTGTTCGATAGCGATCTTCGTCTTAATCCGCGATGAAATTCTGATTTTGTTGAAAATTGTAAATCAACCCCCAACTTTCGCGCGCCGTAGAGCGGAAACTATTGGTCGTAGACGAAAAATACAAGACCAAAATTCATTTGAACTTTTTTTCGATAGCACTTACCACAGCGGCGCTATTTCCCGAAAAGCGTCGCCCCCCCTTGAGCGGTAACCCCCCGAGGTCTCAAAATATCAGGGGACCTATGTCTACCACCATCCCACCAAATTTCATTTCTTTCCGACCTTTTGCGAATAGAAGCCCCCCATTATTGCTTGGCCTATATCTATAAATTAGAATTTTAACATAAATTTTAATTCCAAACAACTTTTCTTCGTGACAGTTTTTCATATCTTTAAAATTGAACTTAGTTTACTCTTGCCTACATAATTTTCAGATTTTGTTATTTTCTGGACGCCCAGTGCATGACATGTTAACTTACTCCATTTCACTCATTTTTAACAAAAGCAAAATTTTTATGAAGAACAAATTTTCCGCGTAAAATAATAAAAAAGTTTACCTTCTTATCCACTATGTGGACATACTGTATATAGGTTGATACCGTGATGGTAAATTATTAGTTGATAACTTAGTTTAAGTACGCATAATGCAAATATATAACTTCGATATTGCTATTTTTCATGCACAAGAAGTTTTAGGTTTATTTAGTTGCACGTTGTTTTTTGTACATCATGAATATTTTTGGTTATAATTGTTAACGTGGTAATGGATGAAGGAAAAAATATTTTGAGGTTTCTGGTTCTTGTACACACACTGAATCACAATTTTTTTCATCCTCTTTAATAATGGGGTGGGGGTAATAATGGGGGTGGCTAATGCCAAAAATTTTTTGAGACTAGCTTCTCTTGTATATACTAAATACCAATTTTCTGACTGCTTGATTTAGCTATTTACCCCAAATTTACCCCAATTTACCTCCCAACCCTCTGACGGAACAAGATGAAAATATAATCTAGTTCCAGATCTCGTTAAAGTACATATGTGTACTAAATTTCAAGTCAATATCTTAAACGGCTCCAGAGTAAACGTGCGCACAAGAAAGTTACAGACAGACCGACAGACAGATATAAAGTTAAAATCTCGACGTTTCGTGACATTCTAAGCCTATTTGAACAATAAAAGTTTTAAAAAAAATTTTGTCGTTACTATACTTAAACTGGATGTGAAAGTAAAATAAGGCTGTTTGTTAATGCGGTGGGAACATAATATTAATCAATTTTCAGTAATACAAAATTTTTTGGAAAAATATTTTTTACGCCTTTTTGCAATCCCAGCCGGGCTGACGCCCTCCACCTTTATATCCCCAAGGTCATTGCAGATAATGTACGAAATTTTTAAAAATGATATCTTCGAGTGCACTCCCTAAGATCGAATTTGGCACTCCAGATTCCAGATTATAGAGTAGGTTTTTTGTGCCAATGCGAAGAGAGATCTTCGTAATAAATTAATTTTAGCTGAAAACTTTCTTCAATAGAAGTGTAGTATTCATTTACTTACAAAAATATCTTTTTTTCAATTTAATAACGCCAGCCGTTTGGCTTAAAACTGGTTTTTCCCAGTCAAGATTTTTAGCACAGTGCTTTTTAATAAATGGTGCCCACCTACACCACTACAATATAGCATCTCCATCATGAAACCAACATAACCTTAAATTTTAAGTTTTTCAATGGTTTTTCCCAGTCAAGATTTTTAGCACAGTGCTTTTTAATAAATGGTGCCCACCTACACCACTACAATATAGCATCTCCATCATGAAACCAACATAACCTTAAATTTTAAGTTTTTCAATGGTTTTTCCCAGTCAAGATTTTTAGCACAGTGCTTTTTAATAAATGGTGCCATCTACACCACTACAATATAGCATCTCCATCATGAAACCAACATAACCTTAAATTTTAAGTTTTTCAATGGTTTTTCCCAGTCAAGATTTTTAGCACAGTGCTTTTTAATAAATGGTGCCACCTACAGCACTACAATATAGCATCTTCATCATGTACCCACTTATTTAAATTACTTAAATAATAACTTAAATTTTAAGTTTTTCAAGTTTATTCTCATTTTTAATGTTTGTATACTCATTTTTAGCTTGGAGCTGTACTGGCTCCAAGCAAATATTTAAAAACTCACGTATAGCCCAGTCGACGTAGGTATTTACCCACAAAAAATTGCAAATTGTGTAAACTTTTTTTAAATGAGTTCGTGAAAGTGTGTAGAATAATATCCTGAAAGGTTTACATTTCGCTCGGGTGCAGAACATAAAAAAAAGTAAAAAAAAAATTGTTTTTTCATCCATTTTTTCCAAATTTTGAAATTAAATTAAGCTAGAAAAAAATAAAAAATGCAGATGGATAGATCTCGTATTTATGAACAAAAAATGTCCTAACAAAATTTATCGTTAAAGCTACGGTTTTCCCGGAAAAAAATAGTCGGGCAGTTCTACAAAGCATGGTCGATTCATGATATTAGTGACTTACTGATCAAAAATTGGTCCAAGCTACAACTCGTGTCCAATATTCGCTTAGATGAGTCTTACCGCACCTTGTTATAATAAAAAACTTGATCTAAATTACGACAAAAATAAAAAATTGGCTGTTTTTACTCCTAAAACTGAAGACCGTCACGCGTAACTCCATACAGATTGACACTTGTTTTGGTTGAAATTTTGTTACAAGAGAAATGGTTAGTGTCCATCTCTGCTATAATTATTACAAAATATTCAAAATTTGTTGGCAAGATACAACTTTCATGTTTTAAAGTCTAGGATTTAATATATAAACAAGTCGCGTAACTTGGTTAATACTCACGACCGTCACAGTGCTCATTATTAGTTAATAAGTTGAATGCCAGGACTACCAGCGACTCAGAAACACATCGAAATTTAGTTTGTGAAATCATGTGAGATACAATAACCAAGTGCTGTTCCCCAAAACATTTTGAATTTTCAGTAATTTATATGGTAAGTCTAATATATGGCCCTGTGGTCTCTTTCATGACCGTCACGTTGTGTAGTTTAACATTTATCAACTTATTAATATCCAAATACGTTTTTATTTTTTTTCTACCCTTACTTTAATAATAGCTTAGGGTGAATATAATTCTTAGTTATTTTTGTCTAGCGGCCCTCACGACCATCACACTCACGACCGTCACATGACACAAATTTGAGTGTGATGGTCTTGAGACTCTAGTGACGGTCATGAGAAATTTCATTGGCATTACTCTCCTTCACTCTTGTAACTTTTGAATGCTTGAATGGATTTTTTTCAAATTTGGTGTAGTGATATGGGATGAGATTCTGTGGTGGAAGCCGTTACTTTGTGACAGTCAATCATGACGATATATTAAAACACTTTACTTTGTTTCTGTTACTAATTTATTATAACTTGAACGTTACTGCAGTTTCGATACTTAACGTACCATTATCAAACGTATGATTCAAACGAATGAATTTACCAAGGGATGACCGGTATTTATATACAATACAATCTGAATTATGTAGATGAAATTAAATGAACGGATTTACAAAGGGAAGTAAGGAATTTACCTAAATTGTCACTGAACATTACCAAGAATTATATGCAAATTAGTTTTCAAATTAAATACATTGAAACAGGATAGATTGATATAGGTCTACCTGGTCATTCAGAAGATTATTGTCGGTACTTTTATTGGATTTAATAATTTCTATTGCCTCTAATAAATTTAATTTAAAACATTTCTCTTTCACGTGTAATATATTTAGATTGTTTATATTCGGAAATGTATGACTTGTCTCTAAAAAATGGTTTGCAAAAGTTGAATCTGTTTTTTGAAGTCTAAAAGAGCGTAAGTGTTCTTTGTACCTGATTTCAAATGAACGACCAGTTTGACCTATATAGGAGGCATTACAATCCAGGCACACTAGTTTATAAACTCCAGATTTTTTAAGTTGATTGGTTTCATCTTTGGCGTTATATAATATATTTGTAAGTTTAGATGGTGACTTGAAGCTAACTTTTAAATTATGTGATGACAAAATATTTTCAATTTTTTCC
>OW386285.2:23950100-24197732 GCA_936432065.2 Rutpela maculata | reverse complement strand
AAATAAATGTGTTTCCCGCTGATATTACAAAAAAAAAATTCACCCCTTTCGGGGGCGAGTATTGGCCGGTGGAGGGGTTGGTCGGGGTCGAACGCGATATCCAGCACCACCATCGTGCTCAGCATCCTCGAAAACGGGGGGAAGGTTTTTTTCTCCAGGGAAATCGAGTGAAGCGCGATATCCAGCACCACCATCGTGCTCAGCATCCTCGAAAACGGGGGGAAGGTTATTTTCTGCAGGGAAATCGAGTGAAGCGCGTTTTACCCCTCTCGGGGGTGATTTTTGGCCGTTTTGAGAGGTTGCGCAACCCCAAAGAGAAATTCTGACACCGCCATCGTGTTCAGCATCCTCGAAAACGGGGGGGGAGGTAATCTTGTTCCGGCTCAAAATATTTACATGTTCGTCCGACTCACACACGCCACTATGGTGCCACAAGGCATACCTGAAAAGTAGACACTTTAACCATTTCAAAAATGTATGCCATCCATAGATACCTGACATTTTATTTTTTGACATTGTCAATGTGAAATCGATCATGCTTTGTAAAACTGTCCAGTCAAGTGTAACGTTATAACTCGGAGCGAGATCCATGCGTGCACGCGCTTGAATACGCATGACTGTGACACCGACGCACTGAATTACATGTCACTAAATCAGAATTGGTTCAATCTGTATGAGTGTTGGTTCATTTAAAAGATGGAAATTGTAGCTTTCTGATGCTTTTTTGTTTTAAACAATACAAGCAAAGGATGGATGGGAAAAATATACTTATATATATTATCACGCCCGAACTCAATCGTCGCAATAAACAATATAGAAAAAAAAAGCCCTTCAAAGAAATTCTTTCTTCATTGAGAACTGTTGAAAAGTATGTACACTTCAAGATTATTATGGTTTATTACGTTGTAGTAACGAGGATAAAAGAAAAGTACATATCAAATCATTTTAATTTCCTTGTTTGATGATTTTTTTTGATATATGTATTGGAGGCTGTAACTTGTCGAGAAATTGACCCATTGGAAAAAATAAAATATCACTATTTCGGAAAAAATGTATATTTTTCGAATATTCAAACGCAAAATCGTTTACTTGTATGCATTTTTTCGAAAATATGATCATGATAAGAAATTGCGATTTTCACGATCTTATAACTATGAAAATATTTTTGATTTCTTTGAATACAAATTCTGGAACTTTTCCAATACATTAACAAATGTATAAGGAATCCATTGGATATAGCTGAAATGTGGATAGGTGTACCTGTAATAAATACAATACAGTAAAGGCACGTAAAAATTCATGCGAGCGATTCAGCAGGTATGTGTGGTGCATTGATAATTATATATTTTCCCTCCATACTCACTATTTATCCTCCTATTCACTAAGAAAAATGTTTAAAACGTGTAATCAGAAAGAGAAAAAAGCTTTATTTTACTCGATAGAACAGCTAAGAATTTTTAGAGGTTCCATAGTATGCATTTAACCGGGCGCTAGCCGCGCAGAGTGACAAGACTATTTCACTATTTTTTTCCAGGAATACGGTGGCTTTAGCGAAAAATTTTATTAGGATATTTTTTGTTCAGAAACACGTGGTCTATCCACCTGTATTTTTTATTTTTTCCTGCCCTGACTTAATTTAAAAATTTTGAAAAAATTGGTAAAAAAAATTTTCTTTGCACTTTTTTTTATGTTCTGCATCCGAGCGCAATGTAAACTTTTCAGGATATTATTCTATACATTTTCACGAACTCATTAAAAAAAATTATTCAGTTTGCAACTTTTTGTGGGTTTCACTATAAAAATGTTTTCTGTCGTCTGGGCTAGTGTATCTAGTATTGTGTATCTAGGTGTGAAAGCGATACATTCCCGGACGACGATGCAATTGTTGGCCGAGGCGCTAGCCGAGGCCAACAAGCATCGAAGTCTGGGAATGTGCTTTCACACCGAAGTACACATACTATTTTTTCTGAAATCACAATAAATACTATTTTAAACGTATAAAAATCAAAAATATAAACATTTAAAAAAAAAAATTTCTGAAATCACAATCAATACTATTTTAAACGCATAAAAATCAAAAATATTAACATATTAAAATATATATAAAAAACCGTACGGGAATGTTACTTCCCGGCCTAGGCCGGGAAGTAACATTCCCGTACGGCTTTGTTGATCGTTGCTTAGCAACGGATCTTTTCCGGTCTGTTTTCTGATAGTTTCCTAGCAACGGACTAAAATACTGGAATTGTGCATTTTTCGCTCTAAAATTGCGCCGAAAATGTAGACATTCCCGATCGATTTCAGAAAAATAATCTTTCAATATTGTTGATTAATAAAAATAGACTGCTAATTACAGGTTAGATTTCCAACCTACAAAAATAGTCCTATTTTATTAGGACAAAGTATTTAGAACTTCATAAACATTACACTGAACTAGGTTTTAGTTGAAAATGCGGGAACTAGAACTTTTAATAATAGCTGCGTAATACTCTTAAGAAACACATACTTTTGAGGTTAGCTGTGACGTCACGTGCAGATGCGGTATAACAGCCACACTGCCTACCCTTCGCCCCACAAACTTTGTGATTGAAGTTGTCTCCTCTTAAAAATCAATAAGGGCTATTATTTCATGGAATTGATCAAACTGAAATTGTTTCAGGGGCGTAGCAAAGGGGGGATGCCCTTATCAAACATTTTTTTGTTCCGTTTTTTTAAATTTTGGTATCGAATCAAATTTACCCAAAATATCTTTCTTTGCGTTTCTCTGATGTATCTAACAGTTACCGAGATGATAGCATTATATAGCTATTTGAATATTAAGAGCGCAAAGTCCTTCATTTGTCGCTCGATATTGAAAGTTGGAAAGATATTTTGTCTGCTATAAAAAAGTACTTTCATGATTTTTTATATAAAATCAATTGTTTTCCAGAAAATAACTAAAATATAAAAGCATGCACATTTGGGTGTGGAAAAAAGGGGCTGCAAAATGAGGACTTTTCAAGACTTTTAATGTGTTGGATCTGAACCAGCAGGGTATATTTATGTCAAAAATTAGTACCCTATGACTGTGATTTCGTGTCGTGCTGTTATTATTTCTCTTTTTCGTAAAGTAGTGGACGATACGGGTTAGCCAATATTTAATAAGAACAATAAAAACAAAATACTATATTTTTCTTTATTTATAATTTCAAAAAAATACATTGTTGTATAATAAGTACAAAATACATACAGAATCGGAAAGTGTTGGTTTTGGTATGGCAATAGGAGCAAGTGAGAGCTGCAAGCGAGAGCGAAGCAAGTAATCATGTACGTATTTTCTTGATGGGGCGTGTGACTATTTACCTCTGCTAGAGTACTGACATCTTTATTGTGGGCGGTCGTTTAAATCGTTGAAACTAGTTCAATTCCAAAACAAACACTTTCCGAATCTGTACATACATCATGCATACATCAATTGCAGTTCATATGCTTCAAAAGTACCGTAATTTTTAAAACTTTTCAGGAGTCTCTCTACAACATATTTTTGGTATTGCAATTACTTTTATTGAAGAATAATATAAAGTATTGTGCACATCTCGCATAATCTTATTTCTTATTTTCTCTAAGAAATATTTTAGATAATACTAAAGTGAAAATAAAATAAACAAAATATATAAACGACAAAACTAACAGTTTCTATTACATCTGAAATACTGAACGGGCGGGCACTGCCTCTTGGACACTGGTTCCTGCTTCTAGAAGAGGTTGCTCTTTCACTGTTCTATTACTAAAAGCAGCACGGTCATTAATGGGGTTATTTCCCCTGCGACAGAAAATCGTTTTTTTGAAAAGCGAATTAAAGTTATTATTATATTTATACAATATTGTCAAAAAACAAAAAGGTGTTGTTAACCTAAGAAAATGTACTAAATAATAGATGCATGCCAAATATTCTCTGGAATGATAATTCCAGTAGGCCGAATCTGTCAGATATGAATACATTGCAGCTATCATATAAGGCGAATTGCATATAAAAAAACCATTAGTTAATAAGAAATCTATGTTTTTTTTATAAAAGAAATAGTTAATTCCCTTGTTCCAAATACATAATATATCATAAACAATTTCAAACACTATAAAAGTAACCATTACGATAATGAGTATTATATGTTTTATAGTAATTGCTAGACTATGTTGATAGAAAGATATCAAATCCATGGTGAGACCAATAATCACCCAAAGGTCTATAAGACACAATGTAAAGTTAACACATTTAATTGTACAGCTAGGAAAGAGTAAGTTTATAGCTGATTTACATAATAGTAATATTATGAAAATTATAATGGCACAATAAGGAATAGTCGCAGGTAAAGTGTACATACTGATCGATTGTGTTATTAATGCTATTAAAATGTAAATGTCAATCACACTCATGTTAAACAAAATAATAAATGTTTGATCTTTAAAGAATCCTTTGTAACGGCAAGATATAAATATAAATAAAATTTCTCCTAACGTGGCCAAAAACAGGTGAAGTAATAAGACCCAGCTCCACGTTTTCAGTAAAGATACTGAAATCCAATTGGTGGATTCATGTTCGTCTTCCATTTTCTGAAATAGAAACACAATTATGGCCTTCTCAGGTTAGGATATTGAAAATCTGATTACACAGCCCCACAAAAAAAAAGTTCAGACCAGCGAACCAGACCCATGTATCCGAATCCGAGTTCAAAAAAATTCGTACACCCCCAAAATCTTCAGCTAGAGCCAAAAAGCACCCCTGGACTGGGGTAAAAAGAATATTGAGCTACGAGAATAGTTGTTACATCCTAATCGATCGAATTATACAAATTAAGGTTAAACAGCAGCGTACATACAATAGATATGAAACACACCCCCAGTGAGGGGCGAAAACTAGCCACCATTTATAAAAAAATCGATCCAAAACAGTAATGACTGCTGAAAAAGCTCAAAATGTCTAAGTTTTGTTAAAGTGATAAGAAACTGCATCAGATTCGACGTAGTCTTCATAAACTGCCCCTATAGGGTTGAGAACAACCACCCTTAAGTTTAAAGGACACAAAACAAGAGAAAACGTAAAATCCAACAGGATTTCTATTTTGCGTAGTACTCTAAAATAGAACTAGAAACTTACGTACCATCAACGTCCTGCAGTGTCAACGCTCAGATGGTATGAAAGCTACCCCCCATGTAAGATTTATACATAAAAAGTTACAGTGACTTCTATAAAAATTCGAAACACCCGCGTTGTGTGGAAGTGAGACTATGTTCGACGCTGTGCTCGAAAACCACCCCCACGGGGTTGCGAGATGCCATCCCCATATCCATAGGATGCTGGAAAAACAGAGAGAAACTAACCAGATTTACATTTTTATGGATGCTATGATTAGCAAAAATCGTGATGCACACTTCCAGCGTCCTACGGATATAGGGGTAGCATCTCCTCATGGGGGTGGTTTTCAAGCACAGCTTCGAACATAGTCTAGTTTCTTCTCACTTCCACACAACGCAGGTGTTTCAAATTTTTATAGAAGTCACTGTAACTTTTTATAGATAAATCTTACATAGGGGGTAGTTTTCACACCATCTGAGGGTTGACACTGTAGGACGTTGGTGGTACGTAAGTTTCTAGTTCTATTTTAGAGTACTACGCAAAATAGAAATCCTGCTGGATTTTGCGTTTTCTCTTGTTTTGTGTCCTTTAAACTTGGAGGTGGTTGTTCTCAACCCTATAGGGGCAGTTTATGAAGATTACATCGGATCTGATGCAGTTTCTTCACTTTAACAAAAAGTAGACATTTCGAGCTTTTTCAGCAGTCATTACTGTTTTGGATCGATTTCTTTATAAATGGGGGCTAGTTTTCGCCCCTCACTGGGGGTGTATTTCATATCTATTGTATGTACGCTGCTGCTTAACCTTAATTTGTATAATTTGATCGATAAGGATGTAACAACTATTCTCGTAGCTTAATATTCTTTTTACCCCAGGGGTGTTTCTTGGCTCTACACTCAAAGAAAATGATAGGTAAATTCAACCAAAAAGAGCATAAGAAATCGCGCCTATCTAGTTTCATAGTTAAATCAATCAGAAAAGAATAGTCATACAACTTTATTTGTTTTCGTAAACAAATAGTAGTTTAATAATCATATCTTCTTGTAACAAATTAATTAGTACAATGACATTTTTTTATGTTCACTAACCATTTTCAATTTGGTCTGCAATTAAATAGTGCAACGACTTTGTTTTTTGTTCACCAACTAATTTTTAGGTTTTTTTGGTTAGCCAAAATCTCAGTATTGAGACATCAGACCACCCAAACCAAAGACTAGAGATCGTTTATAAGATCCATCCAAATATATCGATGATCTCTGAGAGAATTTGAACATTGCAATCATGTTATTAATTTTCTATAAATTCATAAAAGTATAAGATAATGCATGATTGATTATTATCACTGATTTGTATGTGGCGTCATCTGGGAATAATTTCTGTAATAGACTACGTGGTAAGCAAGCAAATTTTATGGTAATTCTTTTAGAACTTCTAGAAGACGACAATAATATTGGTTTGTCTACCAAGTACAATAATACAGCGAACTAATACTGGGTTAGAATTACAATTCGATAATAGTTAAAAATAAAATATACTATTATCTAGTTTAATTTGACAGAATTCAACAAAATAATAGTCAGACGAACAAAATAATAGTCTTATTCATCTATTTTTTAAGTTAATGTTTGTTTTGTTGTACGACAACTTTTTATTAATTAAAATAACAATCACCTCTTGTTTAAAAATACCATCAATATAGTTTGGTTTAACAAAATTAACGATATTGTTAGTTAACCATTTTTTTTTGTTGAATTTACCCATACTATTTATTTGAGTGTAGCTAAACATTTTGGGGGTGTACGAATTTTTTTGAGCTCGGATTCGGATTCAGCGACCGAAAATACATAGGGATACATGGGTCTGAACTTTTTTTTGTGGGGCTGTCACTAGAAATATAAAAACAAATTGGCTTTAAAATGCAAGTCTGTGGTGATATACAAATTTCCATGTTATTGGATTGCGGTTTGGGACATACAGAGTGACCCATTTAACAGCAGGCCGCTGCTCTAAAATTTTTATTTATTGTGTGATTTGACTCAAATTTTACTCAATTAGAGAACAAACTAGGATCTAATTATGACCAGAAAAACATTCGCCTGCTACAAAATGCAAAGCCACCTGCGGTATTAAAATATGCGGAAAAAATCAAAAAACATATTAGGTATTATTTTATCGGAAAATTTTGTTAATGAAACTTGTTCAGAATTGTCCAAAAACATTAAGTCTAAAATTTAATAAAATAAAAAATTTGAAATTTTGATTAAAATAATGTCCAAGTCGAAGGGTCATTGGGTTTTTTGTTTAGAAAACTCTTCTATGACAATTTTGTTTGAAATTGAACCCGAGCTGCCAAGTAGTTGTCAAGTAATTTGCAGTTATTTCTTAAATAATTATTTTTAAAATTTTTGAAATTTCAATTTTTTTATTAATTTTGGACTTAATGTTTTTAGATAATTCTGAACAACTTTCATTAACCAAATTTTCCGATAATAAAATGTCTAATATGATTTTTTAATTCTTTCCGCATATTTTGGTACCGCCGGTGACTTTTGTAGGAGGCGAATGTTTTTCTGATAATAATTAGATCCTAATTTGTTCTTTACTTGAGTAAAATTTGATTCAATTCGCACAGTAAATAAAAATTTAAAAAATCTGCCCCGCTTTTAAATGGGCCACTCTGTATAAGCCAACAACATATAAAAGCTCGCTTATATGAACACGAAAATTTGTGCAAAGAAAATCACAAAAATAAAAGAAAAGAAACTGCCCTAGCTACATATTGTTTCACGGATAATCATAATTCTAACTTCTGGGGAGTATCTGGTTTAGATAAAGAAATTAATTATAATAAGGCTTATCAATCAGCGAATGATATGCTTGTAGGCACACAATGTAATTGTAGTGAGGAGAAAAGCAACAACAAAATTGATATATAATTTATAATCATATAAGAAAAGTTTAAGAGCTCATTAATTTTTAGATGAAAAATATTCATTTTTTTTAACTAAATCGATGGCGCGCCTATTTACATATTGTAAATTGGTCATTGTTTACTGCATATCGGGGCGGTGAAGCTGTGACATTTTTCTAATTTAATAAAATTTTATTGTTGATACGTCTCTAGCGATCGCCCTATATGACTGATATGGCCCAATTTTAATAAGGAATATTCTTCCATACTATTTTACGTACGTGTCTTTGATTGATTGATTTACCAGCGTGCGGTAGGCATTGCTGCCACTCCCAGGTATACAGCTGGGCCTGCTACGTCCACGCTGGGTTGGACTAAGGTCATGCTTGTTGCCAGCAGCGAGAGCCACATGGCGCATGGTAAAGGAGTGTGGAATGGGAGGTGTAGGTATTTGTGAGATGCGTTACCGCATTGTGTCGTGAGGGAGCGTTTAAGCTCCCTTTTTTGTGTGTTTGGTTCTGGACTTCTGCCTATTCTGACTCTTCTTGTGAAATATGTTGCCGTGTTGTGTCGTAATATGGAGTGTGTTTGCTCCTCTTTTTGCGTTTTTGCTTCTTCGAATCTTCTTTTTTTTGAGTCTTCTGATTCCTCGGTTTCCGATTGTGGTAGAGTATTTATACTTGCGATTTGTTAGTGGTGTTCATTTGTTGATCCTGATCCTTTCAATTGTCGTTCTCCACTGTAGCATGGTCTCCCTATTTTTAGTTTGTTGCTGTGCGGTGCTAGCGCTTTCTTCAGTAAATGTGTTGGGTCCCTTCCTTGGGTATGTCACGAATACTTCATTGCGTATATTTCTATTATGTTGATGTTTTGTGTCGCTGTTTTCGTCTTGTTGTTTTAGTTGGACGATGCCCTTTCTGCTCTTCTCAAAAACTTCTTCTGTTGGCTTTTGTTGTTGCCGCGTTTTTGACTCCATATATCATCGTTGTCCGTATGACGGCTATGTACATACATTTGATAAGGTCCATGATAGTTTATTTTTCCCAATAAACGGTATGTTACCCTTGTGGCGTTTTGATTCCCTCCTTTACTGTTTCTCTCCGCTCCAGCTGGTTCGTCCGGTCTGTTCCTAGGTACTTCAATTTGTTCGGTATTCTTAGGGAACATTAATCTATTTTGTGTTCCTCTCCGCTGGTCCAACTCTTCTTCTTCTTCCGCATCGATTAGGAGATTATCGACGTATGTGTGTGTTTTCTTAGAGAACACCATTTTTCTAAAAGAAACCTTCACTAGGCATACCTCCGCTGAAGTGATGTGCGAACTCAGCCCTGACGCAGTATATCAACAATACCTCACTGATTATTTCGAGTTTAATTTGAATTATTATCACTACCGTGATTTCTAGCATTTATTCCTTGGATGGTGGCTTATTGAAGGGTCTTCTTGTATTAATTTGATTCATTTATTTTTTGCTTTCTCTTCTTCCTCCAATTTATCTCCACTGTTGCCGTGGTATACCTCTTCTCGTGTATGTGTTATCATTTTTTCTGTATGCCACCCTGCCGCCGGTTTACTGCCCCTAACTCGTTCCCCCGTTTCTTTGATTTTGTGGTCCTATGTTCTGTATTCGATTCATCATTCTTGTGTATAGATACCATTTCCTGAGAAAAACTATGCATTTTCATTGAACTGAGAGAAATTCAGCCCTCGGCGTATTAAGCCAATAGTACGCCACTGATCAGATTGTTCATTTATTACCCAAGTCAACGCTTGTTTATCTAAGAAACTCTGTTTTTCTTAAGAAATAACACCATTATTGCCTTGCTTTAAATTTACGGTGACAGCGGTCGATGGTTTCATAATCACTTCTCATACTTTCGAAGAAAGTCGTTTGAATCACCAGTTTAATACAGAATTTATGATGCAGAATGCAACACCACAAAAACACACCCTTTTTAATACAAATACAAATTATGTACGTAATTAATCACTAATTGCACCTCCCAAGATATGTATTATTCCTCAAACCTGTCGCTTACTTGACCAAAAAATATGCAACACCACAAAATCACACTCTTTTTAATACAAACACAAATTATGTACGAAATTAATCACTTATTGCACGTCCCCGGTATGTATTATTCCCCAAACATATCACTCACTTTTGACACCTTAAAAATTTGCATAGAAAACATACAACACCACAAAACACATTATTTTTGATACAAATATAAATTATGTACGAAATTATCTATTTATTCACTTGACACCTCAAAAGTTATATTTTTTACACTTTGTATTTAGCTAGGGCTTGGACCTAAAAAGCCTACTATTTTACGTACGTGTCTTTGAAACAAAAATTTTAAGTCTAAAGAAACGGTCTACACAACACACATACAAATGCATAAAGACACGCAAGACATTTTTTATTCTACATATGAGTTCAGCTTTCACCATGATACTAAGAAATATAAAGGGGCCCATTCACATTGAGATCCGTATCGCTACATGTTACAAGTATCGGTATCATGATACAAATATCTATGTGTATTTGATTGTTTCAGTATCGTTGTATCGGTATCAGATGGTATCGTCGTCTGTTTCACTGTCGAGAAACTTCGATACCGTGCACCTGAGACTGATACTTGTTGCAGTGTGTATTTTCCTGTATCTAGTAGCGAGATACGAACGTGAATAATATATTTCTTAAAAATAAAATAATATGTCGGATGATAGAGAATTTTGAGAGGAATTCTTAAACGTGTATAAACTGTATCCCTGCTTGTGGAATTCTACATCAAATGAGAATTCAAATAGGCAAATTCGCGAAGTAGCAACCAGAGATTTGATTGACAAGTGCAAAGAAAAAATTCATAGTTTTCGACGCCTTTCTTTTTTTAAAAATTTTGACAGTAGTATTGCAACTGCTATAATTACCGGTTGGGGAGGTAAAATTTCAGATGCGCGTATTGAACTGAACTGATGTTTCATGATTCCGTCTCAATATGTATGGCAAACTTGATACTTGATACAAATTTCAAATACACGTATTGGCATTTGTATCGATACATGTAGCGATACAGATCTCAATGTAAATGGGGCCCTTTAGATACGCTCGGTACGAGTACCAGCTTTTGACCTGCTGTGCGCAAAGCGCCACTCTTTGGTCACTTTGAAATCAAGCCCGCGGCAGCGCGTGTCCGAGTTTGCCTTAAAATACATCGAAAACCATAAGGCCTAGGAAGACTGTTTGCAGACAGATATTTTACTTTTTAATATAATAAAATTCAAAGTCTGCATTTGTCAGCATTTTTTCACTTGGCAATAAGGCCGCTGTTGGTGAAAACATCTCCAAAATAATTGATGGAAGCACGTAGGATTTTTTGCGCCGTTGGTTTTTAACAGGTTAAAAACTATTGGTATATCAGTTGCTATTTAATTTGTTTTCATTTACTATCAAATTTTAATTCATTTAATTAAACACAATAAATGTTAGTAGCAAATAACTTATCACGTTAATTAATTTTATTATGAAATAGTGCATTTGTCTAACGTTATTCAAGAAAATAGACAAACAGTCTATTCAAGAATGAAAAATATTTATTCTATTCTATTTAGTAATTTTATCAATTTCTCTTAGAGATAAATTTACCGATTCTTTAATGTTCCTATCACTGGCGACTCGTAATATTTTGTGCAGAGGAGGTTTGATATTTAAAAGACAATTAACTTGCAATATGATTACAATTTGTACGTTTCCTCACCACCCCTGGATATGCTGCTAGAGAAGGCTCATGCTGCTAGAGGAGGCTCAGCCTCCCCTGCCTCCTGACGAGCCGCCACTGGTTTCTATTAAGAAAATACATTTTGCATCCGTAAAATAGCGTTTTCGGGGGACATATTAATGTGTTCTCTCATGTAATTGTTACAAATATTTAATGACTCTCCATTGATTTTCCCAAATTTCATTCATTTTTTAACGCTGCAAGAAAATCTGAATTCATTTCATTAAACAAGTCTAGCGCACATCATTCTCTGTACTGCTTCGTCCGCGAGGGCGTTCCGTATATTTAATTACAATTCTCTCGAAAACTGTTAATCCTAGAAAAAAAAGTTTCAAATAAAAAAGTCATCCTTTATCTTCATATGTCCTCGATATACTTGGTATCTATTTCGAAAGATAAAAAAGTTTCTCGTTTGTTATATTCGCGCCTGTAAATTTTCACGGTCTATCGTCATAGCCTTAGAAGAAAAAAAAACATATTTTCTACACTTATTAAAATTTGACCTTCATATTAACATATTTTGTTAACAAAGATGAAGTCACAACACAGTAAAAATTTTAGATTAATTAGTAGTCTCATTTTTGAGTCAGGGCGAGTTAAACGAAAAAATAATTGTATGTATGATTTTACAATTTTCTCATATTTTTTCTCTTATCTTTTTTCCACTAACCAAAAGAGTCGTAATTTCTTATGTCATCGAAGAATAAGCTTCTAAACACTTCCGTTAAGGTTATTTTAGTTTACATCGAAAATAAAAATGGATCGCTGAATTACTTGACTTTTACGTGACGTAGCAGCGGAGACTGCGGTAAGGGGAGGTATGCGTGAGAGCGTATCTTACTTTCTTAGTATCATGAGGTTTCACACTTTACTATGAAAATTATTAACATTTTTGTCCGGTTATAATATAGCTATTTGATAAAATCAAATAGGTTAAATAAAAATGAAGTGAATGTAGATAGTAGGCAGCAAAACTACTCCATGTAGCGGCGACACTCCAAGTTGCTGCGGCTAAGTAATAGGTAATAAGAGGAACATTCCCAAGTAGCACAAGCACATAACTATTGGACTGAAGATTTATTAGAACCTTTGAAGACACTGATTTATCATTTAATACTCATGATAAACACAAAGCTATAATAGAAACGAATCTATTTTATTATATTGTTATATACAGTGTGTCCCAGGATAGATGTAACAAGAGGTGTAATAGACCAAAAATTTTGGAATTTTGAATGGTATTTGGGGATTGAGTGCTGCTTGTTGTAAAACTAAAGTATACCAAAAATGACTTGATTTGGTGTTTTATAAGCAAAGTTGTAAAAATCACCAGTAATAAAGTACCTTTATTTTTCAAAATATGAAAAAATTCCATTAAGAAAAGTTATTTAGAATGCAATTTTATACCTCTATACCAAGTTTCAGGAATATAAAATTATTTTTTTGAAATTTCCCATTTTTTCAATAAATCAGATTTTATTTTGAACCATTCAATTAAAACTGCATAGAAATTATTTTTTGTGAATTAATATTTAAAGTTATGTAGAAGCTAAAAGTAGGCTATGAGAAAAGCAGTGGATACACATTTATCATTTATTCTTGACATATCTGTCAAACGTAGTCAATATTATCCTTAATTTCTGTTTCAAATTAACGAACCAAGCATAAAAAATTAAGTGAAAATGGTACTCATAGTGCGTGAAAAAATTTATATTGTGCAATGCTACGAAATTGGCGGTGAAAACTCGCTAAGAGAAGTGGTAAGCCAATCTAATTTGAAATTTCCAAACACTGCTTTGTCACGTACTCAGGCTATGAGAATAATTAAAAAGTTTCTGGCTACTGGTAGTGTTTTAACATGAAAAGAAAAATAAAAGCATATGATGAAGACAATGTTGGGGCTATTAAAGCTCATGCCTCTGTTATAGAAAATCCTAGGATGCCACTAAGAGAGAGATCAGCTCTTATTAATATTAGCAAGTCTGAACTCCAAAGAATTTACAAGGCAAAGAAAATTAGGGCATATAAAGCAAATTATAAACATACGCTTGAAGAGGGAGATGACGGCTGTAGGTTGGAATTTTGTTTGACCATTGGAGAAAAAATCATGGAAGAGAGTTTTTTTCATAATTTCATAATTTTCTCAGATGAATCCACATTCACAACCAATGGTGTTGTTTCATCTCAGAATTGTCGATTTTGAGCTTCTGAAAATCCAAATTTTAGAATTCATTGTAGAAGACAATATTATAAAAAAGTGAATGTGTGGTGTGCCGTTTCTTATCACGTTGGAGTTATTGGACCTTATTTCAGGGAAGGTTAAACCAGCACACTTATTTACAGCTTCTTGAAATATTTTCTTAAGAACATTTAAATATTTTAAGAGATATGCCTTTAGTTCATTTTCAACATGATGGTTGCCCTGGCCACTCCACAGAAATGGTTAATCGGTGGTTAAATTTAAATTTTGGAGAAAATTGGATTGCCAGGAATGGACCGATCAAGTGGATTTCTTTTTATGGGGTCGTCTCAAGCAGTTGGTTTACGCTGAATCACTTCCTAACGATGTAGCAGTATTGAAGCAAATAATTACAAATGCCATAAACTTCATATCGTTAGATCATATTCAAACAGTTTTAAGGACTTCAGGCGAAGGATCGAAATGTGTGTGAATGTGGGTGGTAGCTACGTCGAATAATAAAAAAAATTGTAAACATTGTTTTGTATTGGTCAAAAATTAATTTGTTTGTGAATCTGTTATGTTTTTGACATTTATTACTTATTTTTAAACCTCATTAATCTTTTGTTAGTAATTGTTTCTTGTTTTACAATTAGTTCGATTAACATTATACCTTCTTACATCTCGTATATTCAATTTTTTATTTACCAATAGCCTACTTTTTGAGATGATTAACATTTGCTCCTACACAACTTTAAATATGAATTCAACTCTTAATTCGCAAAAAATGGGAAGTTTAAAAGAAATAATTTTATATTCCTGAAATTTGGTATGAAGGTATAAAATTGCATTCTAAATAACTTTTCTTAGTGGAATTTTTTCATATTTTGAAAAATAAAGGTACTTTATTAGTGGCGATTTTTACAACTTTGCTTATAAAACACCCTGTAGAACACCAAATCAAGTCATTATTGGTATACTTTAGTTTTACAACAAGCAGGACTCAATCCCCAAATAACATTCCAAAATTCCAAAATTTTTGGTCCATTACACCTCTTGTTACATCTATCCTGGGGACACACTGTAAATGAATTAGGACTAATTAAAAAAAAAAACAGTTTTAAATGTAAAATAATAACCTTTGTTAGGAATGTTTATATAACAAGAGTTTTTTCGCTTAAGCTAAATACATTTTACAGTCTACAGTCTATGAGTAATACATTTATATCCGGAATATTTTTACACAATATGAAAAATGAATAATATCAATTATTGCAATTTCGCCTTTGTAATTTCAGCTGCAATTTAACTGGCAACATCGTACAATTAAAGCGTATTTTACTAAAAGTAATTAATTATCTTAAGTTTTACCAGGAGATCTTGAAACTTATCTGAACTCACTAAATAAACGTTTACACACATATTGCACATTTCTTTAATCGAATCTAAAAATGGACTTTTTAATACTGCCATAGAGTTAGTGCAATTACATTATAATTTAGAAAATGTGTGAAATGTGTACTTACTGCGGATCTTCAGAAATTTAATTTCACTTGAAATTAATGCCTCTAACGTATTTGTAGAAAGATGTTTTAAAATCACGCATTCAATACTTTAATCAACCTGATGTGACTGAGTGTATTCCTGACCACTTTTGCTGAAATGTTTATCCCGAGAAGCCGGGTTAAAAATAAAAAAAATTCGATGTGGCCAGCACATTGCTTTCGTATGCTAGAGACATCTAGGTGGATGCGTGCGCTGTTATTACATTCAAATATCTAAAATAACACATTATTGTCCAAATTAATATTTAAATTATGTGTTTAATGAATTCATAAGATATTAATATTTTATTGTTATTACATAGGGTGTCCGAAAATTCCGGTTACAAACTTCCAGTAAAAATTCTACTTGCAAAAATATGAAAAAATATATAAACATATATTTGCTTTCTAAGAGGGCTATGGCCCTTCGGAGGTGGAGATCTAGTAGTCAGGAATCGGCCTTCTCAAGGGACGCTCCTAAAATGTCAGGGTGTTCACTTGAAGACATGTTTTTTAAAAAAAGTTCGTACATTACCTTTAATAAACTTGCGGATCTAAATTCTAAATTTTAAATCTTAAGAAAAGAATGGAGCAATTTTTAGTGAAAACATTATCTGCATTGCTTTATTGTTGTAAAAAATTATTTTTGTACGGCGCCCGCCACCGTTTTGAGTTCATAAGTGCACGTCTCGCGCGTTCTGGTAAATGTTATCATTTGTTATCGTGAACGAAGACCACAGAAAAATTTAACGAATAATTTATTTGCGAACAGAAATTATTACGTTATAAATTGTAACTTAAATATTCATGAGACAGAAAACAACGTGAAACGAAATAAATTTAAATTTAGCTCTTGTGCATGAAAAATAACAATATCGGAGTTATATATTTAATTGTGCATATTTAAATTAAATTATCGCCTAGTAATTTACTCTTACAATATCAACATATACTGGGTGTCCGGAAATAACGTTCGAATATTTCGGTAGGTGGTTCTATTCTAGGGTGGAGTGAAAAAAGACACTTTTTCGCTGTTTTTGGAAATCAGAGATGCTTGGGGTTGAAAAAGTTGCTACACCAGATAAGTAATGCGATGATAAAATATTATTAAAATCTAATGCTATTTTGAGGTGCCCCAAAGACCTTAAAGTTTTGGAAAACCCGTTTGCAAATAATCTTTTTATTTTTTTTTTCAAAATTTAGCTTAGGTATAAAAAGCCATTCGAATACACCTGTCAACCTCTAAAAAAACCCTCAGTTTTGTAAAAGCTATGAGTTGCCGCAAGGCTGCTAAATATTCAAATTTTTAGCATTTTAACCCTTTAATGTAATTAATTAATTAATTTTTTTTTCAAATTAGTCTTGAATATATCTACTCTAATAAATTCTAATAGTAGAGTAAAATCTGGAAGTAAAGTCGCTTAGTTTTCGAGAAAAAAAAAACCGGCGTAGAACCAAACCAGACTTAGTGGGATTCTTTAGTAAGATAATCGTGTACACGAAATCGTTTTTTACGACATTTTTCGGTGGTCGAGAACTTTTTTATTTCGGAAAAACTCAAAAAAATAGACTTTTAATGAAATATGTTTTTTAACGTCTCCACCGCTATATCTCTAAAAATATTTGTGCTATCAAGCTATTTTTTTTTTTAGATTAAAGTAGACACAATAGCGCTTCGAACAATGTCCCACGTGAACCCGATTTATTTTTTTTTAAGTTGGTAAAATAATAGGAAACTCAAACTTGTTATTTTCAGTAGCGTAATTTTAGGCAATCGAGAAAAAAGTTTATTTATGAAAATTTGTATATACATGCTGCGTACAAATTGAAGCCAATAGTTGAAAAAAGTTTTTAGGATAAAAATTTTTCATGTCCCGTTCATAGTATTGAGTCAGCGATTTTTTTTAACGGACCAAAGTCATATTCCTGCGCGCTCGGCTGTAGCAAGCCTGCCGACTGCAACGATCTGACGATCCCGGTCGGGGTGTATATAGTAGTTTAACTTTTACCAATAGGTACAAAACCAGTAGTGATCAAAAGCATCTAGGGGATCAATATTATTGTTCAATATTTCATATATTGTACAGTAGTATTGATCATATGTTGTTAATATTAAGAAATTGTATAATAAATATTAAATAGTCTCCTTTTAATAATAAAAAGACAGGTGGTAGTAGTACAGTAGTACCTAGAGGTAAAAAATATGCAAAACTTCGAAGTAATGTCATATTGAACGGATTTCGTTCATTTTTGGCAGTATAATAGTAAATGTTTCACAGAAAAGTTTCTATATTGAGCGGGGGCTTGTTAATTTATTTATATTTTTAAAGTGCCACCCCCTTTGAGGGGGTGGCACTTAAAAAATATATGAAGTACAATCATATTTTAAGAAGAAAAGGTTCTATGCAATTTTTCACATAAATTAATAGTTTTTAAGTTATAACGACTTCAAAATTGCGATTTTAGTTTAAAAAAAGGTATTTCTAAACGGCTTTCGTCAAGTATCTCAAAAAGCATTACTTTATCGAAAAAATGTTATAGACCAATTAGAGAAAGTACAAACTGAGAATTAATTATATTTTTTGTTTATTGATGTAGGATTAATAATTTCGGAGATATTTAAGTTTACATTTGGCATCCAAGTGTTCGTAAGATAACTATTTAGAGTGAGAGTTAAATATCTCAGAAACTGTGACACCTACGCCAAGGATACTAATAGATACAATAATAATAGGTACAATTAATTAAGCTCTTAACTATTTTTTTATTTGTTTATGTAACATAAAAAACAAAGAAGTTATGACCGAAGCAATGTCCGTCTACACATTATTTTAATAACAACGTCGCCATTTTGTTACTGTAATTAGCTAGTAATTTAAAAAAAATTAATTTCAAACACGGTTTCTCATTAATATACAGCATGACGTAGATGCTCAAATTTTTTGGTTCGTATACAGCACTTGCTTTAGAAAAATACAGTTTAAACTATAAAGGTATTTTCGATAAAACGTATTTTTTTTTCCTATTCCAAATATCTCAATAAATATTAGTTTTGTTCAAAAATGTGTAGAGACCAAAAATAAGCTCATAAACTAATAATGAATTTTGCTTGTTTATTTATTTACATAGATTTAATAGTTTCGGAGATATGAGTTTACAAATGGCATCCGAACGTTCATAAGACGAAATATCTCAGAAATTGTGACGCATGCTAAGAAAGGAAATTAAAGACAATTAATTGCGCTTTCAAATTATTTTTTACTCGTTTTGTTACTCTAATTAGCCAATAATTTAAAAAAATTATCTCAAATACAGTTTTTCGTTAAAATGTAGCATTACCTAAATGCTCAAATTCTTTTTTGCTCATTTAAAGCACTTGCTTTAGAAAAAAATGCATTTTAAACTTTAAAGGTAATTTCGAAACCCTTGGATACCAAATATAAACTTAAATATTTCCGTAATTATTAATCCTACATCAATAAACAAAAAATGTAATTAATTCCTAGTTTGTAGGGTGCTTTCTCTAATTGGTCTATAACATTTTTTCGATAAAGTAATACTTTTCGAGATACTTGACGAAAGCCGTTTGAAAATACCTTTTTAAAAGCTTTTATTTTAAGCTAAAATCGCAATTTTGAAGTCGTTATAGCTTAAAAACTCTCAATTTATGTGAAAAATTGCATGGAACATTTTCTTCTTAAAATTTGATTCTATTTCAGCTCCAATAAATATATATATTTTTTAAGCGCCACCCCCTCAGAGGGGGTGGCACATTTTTTATGAATGATGAATTTTTTAGATGACAGTAAGCAACTCCACCCCAACTTAGAATGCCATATATTAATCTAGATTCAACTAACGCTACGTCTACGCGACTAATCTGACCAACCCTGCATGCGAGGTGTATTAATTGCGTCCCAATGTCGCGTTTAGCGCTGATAAAAAAAATCGCTGTTGCCAAACGGTACACTTTAGGAAAAAACATATTGTTTCAAAAACTTTTGTGATTATTAGGCTTTATTTTCTTAGCTGCATGTATGTAAATATTTTCAAAAATAAAAAAGTTTATCGATTGGTGAAGATTTCAATACACAAAATATGTATTTTTAGTTTATTTGATTTTTAGAGAAATGAAAGTGCGAATTGTGCCCAAACCGTTTATATTGGTAAAAGCGCTACAGTGTGTGTTTTAATTTGACACAAAACAAATTTCGGTACCTTTAATAGTTTTAAAGATATGGCGGTGGAAACCAAAAAAAAACAATTTTCTTTAAAAATACATTTTTTTCACTTTTTATCGATTTAAAAAGTTCGAGACCACAAAAAAATGTCGTAAAATATGATTTCATATGCCCGGTGACTTACTCAAAGGAACCTAATATGTTTGACCTGGTTCTACGCAAAAAAAAAACGACACGATAGACTTACGAAATCGCTGCTCTATAAGTATAATTAAATTTGAAAAAACCACCAGTTTTTCAAAATTTTCAAAAATGTTCATGAAAATTGAAAAAATGATGACCCTTGCATCAGCTTAAAAATAAATTAAATTAAGGTTTTATGAAGAATGATTCAATGATGGTAGACAGATTCCCTGTGACAAAACCTTCGTCAGTATACATTCACGAAAGAGGTACTTTCAAAAAGAATTCAAGCGAATCTGGGAGACGTCGCACCACTCGCACCGTAGAAGTAGAGGGAAGGAATTAGTAGCAGCTAATTCAGGAACCAGCACCAAGAGAATTGCTATGCAAGAGGGCATTCCGAAAAGCTATGTTTGGAAAGTCCCTCGTGAATAGTTGCTTTATACTTACTACCTACAGAGAGTCCAGGCATTAAAACTTGAGAATCTTCAGTCCAGGATGGAATTTTGCCGATGGTTGAGGCGAGGACCCTAATTTTATAACTAGAATATGAATGTTTGGGTGGGAATACTTGGTGACCATCTGATAGGACCCTATTTTTGCCAAATCGTTTAAACGGCCAAAATTATCTAGATTTCCTGGAAAACATTTTTGATAATTGCTCGACAATGTGGCATACTATTTTATGTATAACATGTATTTTATGCACGATGGCACCTGCACATATTAGTTTGAACGTTAGCGCACATTTAAATACTGCTTATCATGAGCGACGGATAGGGCGAGGTGGCTCTATAGCTTGGCCTCCTCATTCTCCAGGTTTAAATCCCCTTGACTATTTCGTATGAGGCTATTTAAAATTTTTGGTTTATGCAGTTGTTGTTTGAATTGTTCAAGAATTAATTGGAGCAGAGGGTGGTAGAAAGATGCGAATTCATTAGAAACAAATCTGGTGTTTTTATATATGTAAGGAAATCTATGAAAAAGCATGTGAGAAGCTGCATCGAAATGAATGGAAGGCACTTTGAATACCTTTTTTAATGATAAATAATAAACATGTGAAAAGAATTCAGTTCACTTTATTTATGTATGTACATTTAATGACGCAAGCCATCTTTGATTTTTTGAAGGCGCAATTGATCAATCGCTCTTTTTACATTGAACTTTTCAATCAGGTTTTAAAGGCAAACGATACGTTCTACGAATTTTCACCAAGAGCACATTTTCTTTAAAAATTCGTCATATTTAAAGTCAAAAATAAAAAATGTCAAAGCAAAAAAATTATGGGCATTTTTCTGGAGCCCCCTCTTATTTCGTACAACCTTAATCGTTGCCTCCCATTTTCCTCAGCATCAAACGATTTCTCATGATAAAATTACGATATGTACGAGATTTCATCACTTTAGTAGTAGTAGTTCTTAAAATAATTAAGAAAACCCATATTTTTATACCATCTTCGGAGGGGCTTAGCTCCGTTAGGCAGCATTTCTCCGTTCATATGAACTTTTCTTCACATTTCTGGGTGTAGAACCACCTACTAAAATATTCGAACGTTATTTCCAGATACCCTGTTATACGTTCTATCCAGCTTTGCTACAATTAAAGTTTACACTTGCAAAGTACACTTCCGAAAGTTACATTAGGACAAACATTTATAGTTATTAACTAGGGATACACGCATTATTCCTTAAATCCCAACCAAAATTGGATTGAGAATTTCGGGATTTATCGCAGTGGTACTTTTCCAAAGAATTATTTAATACTTCAGTTCTCAAAATATGTTGATAAAAAAATCCTTAGTAGGTGGTAAATTTCTTATACCAGACTTATAGGTGTGAAATAACTTTGCGCGTAATTTATTCAAATTCCATGTAAATGATTAGACTAGTATATGGTGACAGAAAATCAGAACTGATAGCCTACCGTCTGCAAGTAATTTAGTCAGTATTATGTATACAATACAGCTCAATTTTTGGTACTTTCAAGGTTTGTCCGCATGCACGGGATGTAGGAAACGATTTCCGGTTTGCATAAAAAAACAATGTGATACATTACCGCCTGCAAAGTTCATAATTCGAAATTAAAGGGAAAAAAATATGTCGGAAGCGCTTTTGCAGACAGTTCTGTCATGCACCAAACCTTATACAGGGTACTCCAAAATGTATCAAATTTTAGTAAAAAAAAAAATGATAATTTACCGTCTGCAAACAATACAAAATGATGATTCTGGTTCATGAGGACGAGTAGGGGAAAGGTGCAGACGTTTACGATATGCACATCATCATATCGTGCGCATGTCAACTTGTTATTTTTTTTTTTACAACTTTGAACAATTGTTTACCGTTTAATTATAGTTTTATTAGAAAATTTAGGTTGCAAAGTATTGTAAACAATGTTTGTAGACGAATCCAATATGCACGGTTGTCCATTGAATTCTATAAACTTGTAAGAAAACGGGGGTAACCTTTACCGATTTATTAACTGTCTGCAACTTGGTAGAAAGAAATGTTATTGGTTCGATTACACAATTATTTAATTTGCAGACAATGCGCACATGCACGAAAACCACAATGGAGTGTCAAAATTTTGCGAAATCCGTTTGATATCCTCCTTCCGCGATATGTACCAAAAACAACTATCTATACCGTCTACAGCTTGGTACAAAGAAAAATTACTGGGTTAAATACGCAATTATTCAATTTGCAGACAATGCCCACATGCACGAGAGCCACAATAGAATCAAAACTCGGCGAACTCTTTACCTTCTGCAACATGAACTTGTGTAAGCTAACTTATGCAAGTATATTTTTTTCGGATGGGCAGACAACATGCAGATGCACATGGACCAGAATTAGTGCTGGTATTCGATAAATTTAGTCGATAATTTGCGTCGTAGTTAAATTCAATTGAAAAAATATTATTTTATTAAAGTTATAATAAAAATTTTATACACGTTATCATAATAATAATTATTATTTATAAAAAATTTTCTTCGCCGTCGGTCTCTTCTTCAACATCATCATTCTCAACCACTAACTCCTGGAACGTTTTCCGATAATCCTCAGTGAAATCATACATTTCTTCCTCGCTGTCATTCATATGTTCTAAAAACAAGTTTTCTTCATCTGAAGCATCATCAGCATTGTTGTCGGTGAGCATTATTTGTTCGTTATCCTCCTCGACCACACTGTTACTCGTAATTGCGACTGTAATTTTAAAAATTAATCAGCATTTGAAATTCATTGGAATTAACAAGAAAACTACGGTATGTTCGTACCATTGTCGTTATCAACTACAAAAATTTCTTTGACGGTTTGTGGCATTTCATCTCGATCAAACAGTCCTCCGATTTGCACCAGCCATACTCCTCAACTTTTAAGCTTGATGGCTTAGGCAAAGATGCGTTGCTCCATATTTTTGCCACATATATTGTCCTACGGCACTGTTGCTCCAATTCTCGGAAACATGGAGGGAGCATGCAAGCATCAAAGTTTATAATTTTTTTTTTAATTTTTCCATGTCATTGACCACAGAAAAGTTACGCGTGGACAGGTGCAATCTGAATATAAAACATGATATATTCTTTCCTATTCTTTACAATAATTAGTAGATTAAATTAATACAAAAAAGCAAAGTACAAGCCTTGCTGTATTCACAGAAGAGTGCTTCAGCAAACCATTTTGTTTTGTGCTATGCATTTTGCACATGAAATCTTAAATGATTTCCAAACCTCTAACTAATCTTTCAACTTATCGAAACTAGTCGAGAGTTGCACATTGCACCTGCAGAGGGCTCCACGTTCTGCCTGCTAGAGCCTCCTGTTAGTGGCCTAATATTGCTAGTGGCCTATGGTTTCAGATGAAATATATGGCTCTTATGCATGCGCATTGTCTGCAAATTAAATAATTGCGTATTTAAACCAGTAGTTTGTGTCAAGTTGCAGACGGTAGATAGTTGATTTTTGGTAGATACCGCGAACGGAAATACATCAAACGGATTTAGCCAAATTTTGACACTTTATTGTGACTCTCGTGCATGTGCGCATTGTCTGCAAACTAAATAATCGCATATTTGAATCAATAATCTTAAAACTTACCCCCATTTTTTTACACAAATACATTCGGTGGCAAGTGCTTTATACACATTTAATCTAGCTGCAAATAATTCTTTATCGAAGCTCTATTTTTAAATCATGTTTTATTTTTCGCTGCAGATGGTAAACAATTGTTCAAAGTTGTAAAAAAAAATAACAAGTTGACGTGCATATCGTAAACGTCTACACCTTTCCCTTACTCGTCTTCATGAACCAGAATCATCATTTTGTACTGTTTGCAGACGGTGAATTATCATTTTTTTTTTACTAATTTAGATACATTTTGGAGTACCTTGTATAAAGTTTGGTGTATGACAGAACTGTCTGCAAAAGCACTTCCGACATATTTTTTTTTTCCTTTAATTTCGAATTATGAACTTTGCAGATGGTAGTGTATCAGTTGAAAACATTGTTTTTTTATGTAAACCGGAAATCGTTTCCTACCTCCCGTGCGTGCGGGCAAACCTTGAAAGTACCAAAAATTGAGCTTTATTGTATACATAATACTGACCAAATTACTTGCAGACGGTAGGCTATCAGTTCTGATTTTCTGTCACCATCTACTAGTCTAGATGGCCGACTATACAATATTGTGACAAAATATGGAGCTGTATTTTTAAAAGTAACTAAAACATTTATGCCATATTGATTTAGTAATGTTGTACATCTCCTGTATGCGTTAAATGTTTACAATGTTGGATTTTCATTTTTTTTTTATAGAAACATATCACAGCTAGCCAAAGCGCAAATACAAAAAAATATATTACCCAATTCATTTGAGCGGTTGTTGTTTTGTCCATACTTAATTTTCGCATAACATGAAAAATCTTTGCAAGAAGCCATTCAACGAATGCGTTCGCAAGAATGAACTGTGTGTGAACCCCCATCCCCCTTAATCGGATGTTCGTTTGTATACTTCTCCTGCCCGTTATAATTTTTATTAATTAGTTTGCAATAAAGGAATGAACAATTTTCCGATACATTTTCTAGTGAAATTTATTTTTTGTCAGAATGTTGGAATGTATATACAGCATGTCCACAGTTAGAATGTATATACAGCATGTCCACAGCGTACGGGTTAGCCAATATTTAATAGAGTGGATAAGAGGGTAAACTTTTTTATTTCTTATTTTATGCGGAAAATTTATTCTTCATAAAAAATTTCGCTTTTGTTAAAAATACGATTGCCATAGTAGTGGCTTCTGTGAGTCGAAAAAAATCTCGAAAAGTGTAAGGGGCCGTTTGGGGGTGGAGTTAACTCGTAAAGAGTTTAAACCACCGCCATCGTGATCAGCATCCTCGAAAATGGGGGGTGACGCAGGTTTTGTCGGTATGAGACGGCGAATCCGCGTTTCACCCGTATCGGGGGTGGTTTTTTGGCCGTTTGGAGGGTTTAAGGGAAAGAGTTTAAACCGCCACCATCGTGTTCAGCATTCTCGAAAACGGGGGGGAGACATAGTCTCCTTAAGCTATAAATTATTTACATACCTGTCCGACTCACAGAAGCCACTATAGGGTAGGTTTTCAGAAACCTTTTGTGCTGCAGCAACGAGATACGCTACGTTATTAAAAATCAATAAGGGCTATTATATCATGGAATTGATCCAATTGAAATTGTTTCAGGGGCGTAGGAAAGGGAGGCGCCCTTTTATAATCAAAAATTTTTTTGTTCCCTTAATTTGTTTTTAATTTTGGTGTCGGATCAAATTTACGCAAAATATCTTTCTTTGTGTCTCTCTAATGTATCTAATAATTTTTTGTCCATTTGCCGAGATGGCAGCATTATATACCTATTTGTGTATTAAGAGCGCAAAGTGCCTCATTGTCGCTCGATAATGTAAGTTGAAAAGAAAATTTTGCCTGCTATAAAAAAGTACTTTTATGATTTTTTTATATAAAGTCAATTGTTATCGAAAAAAATAGCCAAAATATAAAAACGTGCACATTTGGATGTGGAAAGAAAAGAAGACAAAATAAGGACTATTCAAGACCTCTAGTTTGTTAGATTTGAATCCTCAGGGTATATTTATGCCAAAAATTAGCTTCCTATGACTGATGTGATTTTGTGTCGTGCTGTTAATATTTCTATTTTTCGTAAAGTAGTGGAGCATACGGGTTAGCCAATATTTAATAGAACCAATAAAAACAAAATATGTACTTTATTTTTCTCTATTTATAATTTCAAAAAATACATTGTTGTATAATAAGTACAAAATACACACATCATGCATACATCAATTGCAATTCATATGCTCCAAAGTATCGTCGTTTCTTTAAACTTTTCTGGAGTCTCTCTACAACATATTATTCTACCTTAATACTGTAATTACTTTTATGAAAAATAGATAAAGTATTAAGCATATCTCTCCTAGGTCGATTCTTCACATAAATCATCGCATAATTTTATTTCTTATTTTCTCTAAGAAATATTTTAGAAGTGGAAATCAAATAAACAAAATATATAAACGACAAAAATAACAGTTTCTATTACATCTGAAACACTGAACGGGCGTGCACTGCCTCTTGGACAGTGCTTCCTGCTTCTAGGAGAGGTTGCTCTTTGTCTGTTCTATTACTAAAAGCAACACGATCGTTCGTGGGGTAATTTCGCCTGCGACAGAAAATCGTTTTTTTGAAAAGCGAATTAAAGTTATTACTATATTTATACAATATTGTCAAGAAACAGAAAGGTGTCGTTAACCTAAGAAAATGTACCAAGTAATAAATGCACCCCAAATATTCTCTGGAATGATAATTCCAGTAAACCGAGTCTGTCAGATATGAATACATTGCAGCTATCATATAAGGCAAATTGCATATAAAAAAACCATTGGTTAATAAGAAATCTAAATTCTTTTTATAAAAGAAATATTTAATCCCCTTATTCCAAATACATAATATATCATAAACAATTACAAGCACTATGAGAGTAAGCATTACGATAATGAGTACTATATGCTTTATACTAATCATCATTGTCAGACTATTTTGATAGAAAGATATGAAATCCAAGGCGAGACCGATAATCACCAAAAGGTCTATAAGACACAATACAAAGGTAAATTTAACAAGTCTAATAGTACAGCTAGGATTGAGTAAGTTTATAGCTGATTTACATAACAGTAATGCTATGAAAATTATAATGGCACAATAAGGAATAGTCCCAGGTAATATATACATACTGATCGATTGTGTTATTGATGCTATTAAAATAAAAATGTCAATCACACTTATGTTAAATAAAATAATAAACGTTTTGTCTTTGAAGAATCCTTTGTAACGCAAAAATATAAATATAAATAAAATTTCTCCTAACGTTGCCAAAAACAGGTGAAGTAATAAGACCCAGCTCCATGTTTTCAGTAGATATTTTAAAATCCAATTGATGTGCTGAAGGTCATACTCGTGTTCCATTTTCTGAAATAGAAACAGAATTATAGTCTTCTTGGGTTAGCATATTGAAAATTATGGTACTAGAAATATGAAAAACAAATGGCTTTAAAATGCAATTCTGTGGTGATGTGCAAAATTCCATGTGATTGCGCTTTGGTACATATAGAGTGACACCTCTTGAATTAAATTTTACTCAAGTAGAGAACAAATTAGGATCTAATTATGACCAGAAAACATTCGCCTCCTACAAATACAAAGCCACCTGCGGTACCAAAATATGTGGAATAAATCAAAAAATCATATTAGGCATTTATCGGAAAATTTTGTTAATGAAACTTGTTCAGAATTGTCCAGAAACATTAAGTTCAAAATCTAATCAAAATAAAAAAATATTGAAATTTTGATTAAAATAATGTGCAAGTCCAAAAATATCATTTTAATGGGTTTTTTTCCTTAGGAAACTGTACTATGACAATTTTGTTTGAAATTAAACCTAAGCTGCCAGGTAGTTGTCAAGTAATTTGCTGTTTTTTAAAATAATTATTTTTAAAACTTCAATTTTTCAATTTTTTTATTTTGATTAAATTTTGGATTTAGGGTTTTTGGACAATTCTGAACAACTGTCATTAACAAAATTTTCCGATAATAAAATGTCTAATATGATTTTCTGATTTCTCCCGCATATTTTGGTACCTCAAGGTGGTTTTTGTAGGAGGCGAATGTTTCTCTCGTCATAATTTTAGATCCTAATTTGTTCTATACTTAGGTAAAATTTGATTCAAATCGCACAATAAATAAAATTTTAGAGAGGTGCGCCGCTTTTAAACGGGTCTCTCTGCATAAGCCAAACTAAACAACATATAAAAGCTCGGTTAAATGAACACAAAAATTTGTGCAAAGAAAAACACAAAAATAAAAGGAAAGAAACCACCCTAGCTGTACATCGTTGCACGGATAATCATAATTCTAACTTCGGCAGAGTATTTCGTTGAGAAAAAGGAATTAATTATAATAAAAGACTTATCAGCGAAATGATATGCATGCAGGCACACAATGTAATTTTAGTGGGGAAGAAAAACAACAAAAAATTTATGTATAATTTATAATCACATAAGAAAAGTTTAAAAGCTCATTAGTTTTTAGATAAAAATATTCATTTTTGGGGAACTATTACGATGGTGCGTCTATATTTTGTAAACTGGTCATTGTTTACTGCATAGCGCGGCGGGAAAGCTGTGACATTTTTCTAACTTTATAAAATTTTATTGTCGACACGTCTCTAGTGATCGCCCTATAAGACTGATATGGCCCAATTTCAATAAAGAATATTCTTCCATACTATTTTACGTACGTGCCTTTGAAACAAAAACTTGTTGCATACAACTACATACGGACACACAAGACATTTTTTATTCGATATTTGAGTTAAGCTTTCACCCTTTTCCATGAAGATTACACAGCTACACAAAAAAAAGTGGTCTGGCCTGCGGACCAGACCAGTGTATCCTTATGTATTTGAACCCGTTGAAACCGAATCCGAAGTCAGAATTGTCAGATTACTTCTTTTTAACCCCTAACCCCCAAAAAACACCCCCTCCCCCAAAAGTGGTCTGACCTGCGGACCATGCCAGTGTATCCTTATGTATTTGGATCCTCTGAAACCGAATTCGAAGTCAGAATTGTCAGATTCGCTCTTTTTTCACCCCTAATCCCAAAAAACACCCCCAATACAAAAAAAAGTAGTCTGGCCTGTGGACCAGATTAGTGTATCCTTATGTATTTTGACCCGCTGAAACCGAATCCGAAGTCAGAATTGTCAGATTCGTTCGTTTTTCACCCCCCAACCCCAAAAAACACCCCCAAAACAAAACAAAAAATGGACCAGACCAGTATATCCTTACCAAATACCTACACTCAAAGAAATAGTATGGGTAAATTCAACAAAAAAAAAATGGTTAACTAACAATACCGTTAATTTTGTTAAACCAAACTATATTGATGGTATTTTTAAACAAGAGGTGATTGTTATTTTAATTAATAAAAAGTTATTGTACAACAAAACAAACAACTTAAAAAATAGATGAATAAGACTATTATTTTGTTCGTCTGACTATTATTTTGTAGAATTCTGTCAAATTAAACTAGATAATAGTATATTTTATTTTTAACTATTATCGAATTGTAATTCTAACCCAGTATTAGTTCGCTGTATTATTGTACTTGGTAGACAAACCAATATTATTGTCGTCTTCTAGAAGTTCTAAAAGAATTACCATAAAATTTGCTTGCTTACCACGTAGTCTATTACAGAAATTATTCCCAGATGACACCACATACAAATCACTGACAATAATCAATCATGCATTATCTTATACCCTTATGAATTTATAGAAAATTAATAACATGATTGCAATGATCAAATTCTCTCGGGGATCATCGATATATTTGGATGGATCTTATAAACGATCTCTAATCTTTGGTTTGGGTGGTCTGATGTCTCAATACTGAGATTTTGGCTAACCAAAAAAAACTTCATCATACAATAAAGTGTAGATCAACCTAAAAATTAGTTGGTGAACAAAAAACAAAGTCGTTGTACTATTTAATTGTAGACCAAATTGAAAATGGTTAGTGAACATAAAAAAATGTCATTGTACTATTTAATTTGTTACAAAAAGATATGATTATTAAACTACTATTTGTTTACGAAAACAAATAAAGTTGTATGATTATTCTTTTCTGATTAATTTAAGTATGAAAGTAGATAGGCGCGATTTCATATGCTCTTTTTGGTTGAATTTACCTATCATTTTCTTTGAGTGTAAGGCTACACTGCCACTGGTATGGTCCTCCAGACAGACATTTTTGGGGTGGGTGTTTTTTGGGGGTTAGGGGTTAAAAAAGAAGTAATCTGACAATTCTGACTTCGGATTCGGTTTCAGCTGGTCTAAATACTTAATGATACACTGGTGTGGTCCGCAGGCCAGACCACTTTCTTTTTTGTGTAGCTGTGTTATTAATAATTTTTGTCTGGTTATAATATAACGATTTGCTAAAATCAAATAGGTTTAATAACAAGAAAGTGAATGTAGATAGTAGATAGCAGAACTACGCCTTGTAGCGACGACACTCCAAGGTGCTGCGGCTAGGTAATAAGTAATAAGAGGAACATTACCAAGTAGCACAAGTACATTAGTATTGGAGTGAAGATTTATTAGAGCCTTTGAAGGCACTGACTTATCATTTAATACTCATGATAAACACAAATTTGTAGAAAAAAGTCAATTTTATTATATTGTTATACATAGTGTTTTGAAAAGATTTGGATAATGCTTAGCCGTAGATTATTGACATCAAAATTTGTCGATTTAAGGCTGCGTTTGCACGCCACAGTCAATTCTTATATAGAAATAGCGAACTAATGGTTCTGCCAGTAAAACAGGAACCATGCAATTTTCTAGTTATAAGTTGAGATTTACTTATTTATTGTTGGCAACAGAAGTGTTACAGGGCCGTACGGCAAAGATGTTTTAGATCTTTGCCGTACGGACAGTATCGAAAATAGTCGACTAGATTTACAATAGTGAATTAAGTGAATTAAAAAATTATTCAGCACCCAGGGACGCACCCAGAAAATTGCTGAGGGGGGCTACTACAAATAATAATAATGATAATCGTATATTTCGTACAATGTATTTTGCTTTTATATATTGTTTTTTGTTTATTTATATTTCTTTTTTACTTTAAAACATGTAATCCTGGCCTCCAGGGGGGCTTAAGCCCCCAAAGCCCCCCCTTCAGTGCGCCTCTGTCAGCTCCTATTCTATTTTGTAACTTTTGAAATAGGATTTGATGTTCGTAAATAATTAAACAATTCATGGTATCTAATAGTAATAAATTCAATTATCGTTGGATTAAATTTGACGTGTTTTCGTGACACAAAAAACATTTTATTGTATTACGGGCTGGTCAAATTTCAATATTTTTTTTCATAGAGAAGCACTTCTCTAATGACCCCTAAAAAATATTGAAAAGGCAGTTTGCTAAAAAAATTTTGAAAATTCGGTAACCTCCCCTGGGTCTAGGGACTCCTGTTTATTATTTTTTGTTTTTGTCATATGCATTTGACTTTCCATAAAAATACAACAATACTTTTTGGAGTTTATGAAAATATTTTCATTACTAACTGAGGTACAACGAATTGAAATTTGTTAAATTGTAAATTACAAAATTTCAGTATTTCAGTTAATAATGAAAATATTTTCATAAACTCCAAAACGTATTGTTGTATTTTTATGAAAAGTCAAATGCATGACAGAAACAAAAAATAAAAAATGGGGAGGCTACCAAATTTTCAAAAAATTTTTCGCAAACTGCTTTTTCAATATTTTTTAGAGGTCATTAGAGAAGTGCTTATCTAGATGTATTTCTCATATTTCGTATAGGTCCCATGCGCCACAGAGGAGAAAAAAAATATTGAAATTTCACCAGCCGCCACTGATCTTCGGCATGTTCATACCCTTATACTTTTTGATCTAACTAATTTGACCAATAAAATTACTTTGAACACCAGGAAATGAACATTTTGTTTAGATTTGTGTGTAATATAAGTACAAGTAATTACAGTTATTTATTTAATAAAGAAAAAAATTATTGAACAATGTAGATTTTTTTTACACCCTCATAAACATTCATACCAGGATGCAATAAAAAATTTTGAACATTCACTTCTTAAAAACAATATTTTTGTACTGCAAGTTTAATTATCATTTTCAAATACTAAAGTGTCAGTCCCAGAGACAATTTGAGCTCTCCTTAGGGAAATAAAAGAGACATTTTACTCTTTCAAAATAATTATTGATTATATACACTAAAAGAGTGTGTGCAGAGATAGTTTGTCCATATACCACAATATTATAATTCTTTTGTATCCCTTGTGACATTGATTCTTCACAGTCGGAATTAAAAATAGGTAAATTTAGTTCTTTGATATAATTGTAATCACTTTTTACAGTAATGATATTTTGTTAGATATACTAATAAGTTATTAGCAAAATTTAAAAGTTATTGAAAATGTAGAATAAACAAGAAGAACAAGAACTTCAGAAAAAACCGCTGCCCAAGGAATCACTACTTCCACATCCGATTTTTTATCTAAGTCACTCACAACGAAAAAATTTTGTATGTGGAAATAATTGTTTATGGAACTTTAATAATATAATATTTGAAATCCTCTACCCCAAAAACCCATAAAACGATACCCCACATCGGTAGCGGGGTGGGGGTGGTGATAGGGGGTGATAGTGGGGGTGGATGAAGTAAAAAAACATTCTGAGGTTTCTGGTTCTTGTACACACCCTAAATCACAATTTTTTTTTCATCCCCTTTAATAATGGGGTGGGGGTGATAATGGGGGTGGCTAATGCCAAAATTTTTTTTGAGACCTCAGCTTCTCTTGTATATACTAAATACCAATTTTATGGACTCTTACCTGCTTGATTTACCTATTTTCCACAAATTTACCCCAATTTACCCCCCAACCCTTCGACAGAACAAGATGAAAATATAATCTAGTTCTAGATCTCATTAAAGTACATGTGTGTACCAAATTTCAAGTTAATATCTCAAACGGTTCCAGAGTAAACGTGCGTACAAAAAAAGTTACAGACAGACCAACAGACAGACCGACAGAATTTTTTTTTTCGCTCAAACTTAAAATCTCGACGTTTCGTGACATTCTAAGCCCATATGAACAATAAAAATTATTAAAAAAATTTTTGTCGTTACTATACTTCCACTGGATGTGGAAGTAAAATAATAGAAAGTAAAAAAATTCTGGATTTGTGCAGTAAGGCTGAAATTATATGTTCTAATATAAAGAATACAACTTCGTGTAGCAATTTTATTATTAAAAAATTGTAATAATAAAAAATCGTAATGGCTACTTTGTTTTTACGTACAGCCTGAGACAGGTCCGCGCCTAACGGGCGTGCGATGAGTGCTCCGCACGCGGGCGCATGCTTCTGGGGACGCAAAATTACTGCAGAAAAAATTTTTTTCTTGGATTTCATCCCCCGCTCTTCAAAAATTTTTTCGGACAAAAAAATTTTTCTTGGATTCTCCCCCCGGCTCATTAAAATTTTTTTTGGATTTCTCCGCCCCTGGCCTGAGAAAAAAAGCCGTGCATAAATAGCCATTGGCAATTCTCTTTGTATTGTAGTAAGTATATGTACTTAAGAGACCGAGCCCTATCAATCATAATAAAGATAAATTAAACGATCTTAAAAACGTGATCAGTAATAGATAATGTGGACAATTCAATCGGTAAGTAAATTAAAATTATTTTAAAATCTATTTCAAACACTGGAGAAATGAAAAATAAGTCCGACCCTCCTCATACTGTCTTTCTAGTATTATTATAGCAGTGTTACCACTTCGAACGACTTCTGTCACGGCATCTATTAGCAAAACGTAAAACTAATATTGGTATATTTCGTCAAATTTTTCTAAGCAAGTAATCTTTTATTGTAGCAAATATTATGCGGATTTTTAACTTTTTTTTGCGCTAAATATATTTATTCTATTACGTATCACATTTTATTTGAATATTTGAGTTCCATTAAAAAATATAAAATCATTATAGATGAATTACGGACGATTGACGGGTACGTTTAATAATTCAGAGGAGAAAACTTTGGAAACTTAATTTCATTTAGTATTCAAATATAAGATATGGTACGTAACAGATTTAAGTTAACTAGTTTCAATAATTAAATCAAATCTGAATTCTGTTGATTCGTTTTTAAGAATACTTTCCCCGAAATAATTACAAAATGACGAATTAATGAACGCATATTTGACCTTGGTAACACAGCCTTAACCCAAAAAGTAACTCTTTTAATTTTCAAGATACAGGGTGGTAAAGTAAAAAATTGTATTCGTATTTTGTCTTTATCTTGGAGACTATTATACGTTTCGACTTCTAAGTTGGTAACGACATGTTTTTCAGGTCGCGAATTATGGCGTTAGTTACAGTACTTTTATGTGACACTTTAAGCCATAACTTTTTGAGGTTAGGTTTTGGACATTGTCTTCTATTATAATCGAAACGAAATTTCATTTTCTGAAGAAAAGGTGTACTTGTTTAAACGCGATTTCAGAGAAATACGCGATTTACAACATTGTCACACACCAGTTAGAAGAAATTCAATTGTACCTAAAAGCGGTTTTTTATCTAGTAGGTGTACGTCAGGTATGGTGTCTTGAAATCGTCAATAGGGCTTGTTGCAGATACGTATAATTCTCCAAGATAGAGACAAGATACGAATACATTTTTTTTAATTTACCACCCTGTATCTCGAAAATAAAATGAGTTAGACCGCTACTTTTTGGGTTAAATCGATTTGTTTTGATGCCAAGAATCTACGGTTAAGCTTTGTCCTAATCTTTTAGAAACACCCTGTATGGATGTTTTTAAGACTAATTAATAAAACAGTTCTAAAAGTAAGGTAATAATCTTACTCAGGAATGTTTACATAACAAAACTTATACGACTATCTTAGCTTAAATACATTTTACAATCGATTTATAGTAGTACTAGCTGATGCCCGTGACTTCGTTTGCATGGAGGACTTCTTGCGCATGGAATTAAGAACATTCACGTACCAACTTATAGCTATAAAGAAGTACTACATACTCACTGAGTACTCCTATGGTACTCAGGAAGTACACTCTAGGGAACCCACTGCGCATCCATGGTACTCGGGGAAACCCACTGCGCATCCATTCTACTCGAGGACATTCATTGCGCATCCATAGTACTCGGGAAAACCTACTGCGCATCCATTGTACTCGAGGAAACACACTGCGCATCCATAATACTCAAGGAAACCCACTGTACATCCATTGTACTCGAGGAAACCCACTGCGCATCTGGTACTCGGGAAAACCCACTGTACATCCATTGCATTCGAGGAAACCCACTGCGCATCCATTGTACTAGAGGAAACCCATTACGCATCCATAGTACTCGGGGAAACCCACTGCTTACCGCATTTTGATAACAAATCATTATTCTGTTTTTGTGTTAAAGTGAGTTAAACGAAAAAATAATTAATTTAATCGACAATAAAGCATATGGGCGGGTATGTGTCAAATTTCATGTTTAAAAACATCCCTCTCCCTGTTCCCCCGTTCGGGGGGGGGGGGCTCTCTTTTTGAAAACCGTCGAAGAGTCCGTCGCTGAAATATCACGTTTCTGACTTAGGCGATTTCAGAGATACGTGTACCCTTTAGACCATCTACCATCCCCGTTTTCTCCCTTTCGAAAAGTGAAAATCGAAATTTCGTTTAGTCGTGTCTAATAGATTCCAATAAAGAGTATTTCTGCCAAATTTCACGCTTTTAGGTCTAACCGTTTCCGAAAAGCTTAAAAACCTCCCCCTCCCCGTTCACCCTTTCCAGGGTCTCTTTTTGAAAACCGTGGAATACGTGTCTTCTTATTTCCTCAGAAGAGAGAAACGAAAACCGTCTCCTAACAGTATTAAACGAATAATGGAGAATTTTAAAAATTTTGGCACCGTTAAGGCAACAAATCATAGCAAAATCCCCATATAAAAATATTGAATTGGCAATATTTCAAAAACTAAAAATTTTCGGAATAGACATTCATACACAAACTTACCCTTATTTTTAATGGTAAATAAGACAAGATTATAAAAATTGGAGGTTTCCATTTGAAAAAATTGATTTTTGACAGTTTTCTCAATTTCATTTTTATTCTTATTTTTTGAACACTCTGTATTAATACTTATCAAAATATTATAAAAACACTATTAAAGTAGGTCTTTCTCAACAAAGAATCTAACCCAAATTAGATAATAAAGGCTTCCTTATAGGAACAACTGATAATTCTTTTAAGGCCTGCAAACGTCATTTTTGACATAAAAATTGAAATATGTCAAAAACTGAGAGACTTAGGTAAAATATATGATACACAAAATCGGCCTAGAATTTTGCGTAAAATCCAAAAATTTATTAATATATAGGGTATCCCATTTAAAATAAGCAAGTTGACATCTACTTCCGGTATAACCAGAAGTGCCATCATCTTGAGAATATTTTAGACGAGTTGCCATCATCTTGAGAATATTTTAGACGAGTTGCCCTCATCGGCATTAGTTTACTACCAAATTTTCAAAATTTTACAATGCCTACTTTTCAAGATATCGATCACCGCACCGCAGTTCGTCGTGGGACACCCTGTATAATTGTAGCCAAGTTATGTCATCCAGTTTCAACCAAATTTGGATTGGTATCAAAGTCATTGTCGTGCATTTTACCTATTAAGAAAGAACGGATTGATTTTTCGAAGTCATATTAGGCATTTTTTTTATTGAAAAACGAATGCAATATTATTAATCAGCATGCTATAGAGCTCCTATATCCAAAATTTAACGACATTCCAATTTCCAGTATCCGATTATTATTCTGATTCTCAAGAGTATCCGATGCCAAGGATTCCGATTCTCAAAATTGCCGATTCTGCACAACACTAATATTTACTGTCATTTTGTTGACTTATTTTCCTAGGAAGAATAGTATGAATGTGAAGGTCATCTCTACATAGCGGATTCTCCGAAGTATTTATCTATTCCTAAACAAAATATATATTATTTTGTTTTTAACTAATTTCCCGGTAAATAAAAAGCGTCACGAAACTGTCTTAGAATTAACTAATACAAAATTGGTAGTGTGTATACACTTCCAGTGTTATAATTTATTAACTAAGAAAAGTAAATCTGAGCAATAATTCATGTTGTACACAAAATAAATTTCTAGAATTGCAGCCTGAGGTATGAGCTCTAGTCGTAATCGATCGTCTGTCATTTAAATGTGGTAGCATTAACTTATAGTACAGTAAAAATAACGTTTTATTTGTGAAAAAAAATGACCCACTTTGAAAATCGGCAAAACCTATTAATTAGGCATCAATGAACATTCTGTGATTTCAGATATATAAGGGTTGATAGGCTGTAATATTTCTTGACATATCGGACATTAAAGGTTTGATATATTATAAGAATAATATAACAGGGTAGATCATTTTAATATATTATTGCAAATATCTCGTCGGTAAGCCACCAATTAAGAAATGGCCTCTACAAAAGTTGTCGGGTTCTAAGGGGGCCATCTGATTCTATCGGACGCCGGGTCAGTGACCTTGGCGAGACCCTGTGATATCCAACTTAGTTTTTTTAAATGGGAACTCCTATTTTTTATTGCAGAATCTAATTCTACGGAAAAAAATCCGTTCAAATATGATTTTCAAAAATTTGTTCCAGTGCGCCTTACAAATTGGGCATATTTGAACGTATTTTTTTTTCGTAGAATGCAAATCTGCAATAAAAAATTGATATTCCCGTTAAAAAAGAAAGTTGGGCACCCCAGGACCGTATAAGGGCCCGGACCGGATACTGCACCACAGCATTAGATGACCCACATCGAGTCCTTCAATTTAAGTTCTTTTTTAATTGTTTGCTTAACCGGTGAGATAATTGAGTTCTTGTGATATCAATTGTTGGTATTGGGCCCGAGTAAGGCAAACTGGAAAAATTTTTTGGTAATTCTGCATTTTAGCGTAACATCGGAATTTTTGCGAAATTTTTTCAGGATACACTAATTTGGGGTCGTAGAACACGAATCTGAAGTCAGTTTTCGGCGCAAATGCATAGTTTTTCCAAAAAAAAAATTTCAAATTTTCCACCATAACGCTCACTCTCCGTCACTGTAAACATTAAAAATTCTCCATTTCGGCCGATTTTCATGTCATGTTCACCGTGTAAAGTGTTCCAAGTGTTCCAAGCACACCAAAAAAATTGCTTTTCCATAAAAAATAAATTATTATTCACCAAAACTCTAGAAACCAGAAAATGAAAAATCATCAAACTGTCAAACTAATGCGCATGCGTATCCCCACTTTAAAGTTGTGTCTAAGGTATCGAGTAAAATCTCTATGATTTTGAAGTGGTATTTGCATATTTGTGGGCGAACGATGATGTCACGGTTTTTTGCAAAAATTTAGTAAGTCAAGGTCGTTTGGCGAAAGTTATTGTTTGAGCATTCCTAGGAGGGCAAGGATTATTTTTGAATATTGCAAAAATGCATTGCATATGAATAATTTTGAACGTTTGTTTTTGGTTTTCCAAAAATGTTTGCGCAAAATTTTTGGAAAACCAAAAACAAACGCTCAAAATTATTATTCCAAAAGTTTTTGCGCAAAAACTTTTGGAATAATAATTTTGAGCGTTTGCTTTTGAAATTTTTGGAAACCCAAAAACAAACGCTTAAAATTATTCATATACAATGCATTTTTTGCAATATTCAAAAATGATCCTTGCCCTCCTAGGAATGCCCAAACAATAACATTCGCCAAACGACCTTGACTTACTAAAAATTTTTGTAAAAACCCGTGACATCATCGTTGGCCCACAAAAATGCAAATACCATTTCAAAATCATAGAGATTTTGCTCGATACCTTAGACACAACTTGAAAGTCAGGATACGCATGCGCATTAGTTTGACAGTTTGATGATTTTCCATTTTCTGGTTTCTAGAGTTTTGGTAAATAATAATTTATTTTTTATGGAAAAGCAATTTTTTTGGTGTGCTTGGAACACTTGGTACACTTTACACGCTGAACATGACATGAAAATCGGCCGAAATGGAGGGTTTTTAATGTTTACAGTGACGGAGAGTGAGTGTTATGGTGGAAAATTTGAAAATTTTTTTTTGGAAAAACTATGCATTTGCGCCGAAAACTGACCTCAGATTCGTGTTCTACGACCCCAAATTAATGTATCCTGAAAAAATTTCGCAAAAATTCCGATGTTACGCTAAAATGCAGAATTACCAATTTTTTAAAAACCATATTTGAACGTTTTTTTTCCGTAGAATTAGATTCTGAAATAAAAAACAAAGTTGGGTATCACAGGGCCTCACCAAGGTCACAGACCCGATGCACGACCACAAAATCAGATGGCCCCCTTATAACAATTTTTGTAGAGGTCACTTCTTAATTGATGAGATATTTGAAATAATAGATTAAAATGGTCTACCCTGTATATAAGAATAAAAATAAAATCCTGAGATGAATAATGTTTTATTAACTATTTTATGATTTTAATTCACTCTATTCTTTAAATACCCCCACAAAAATGCATCCAAAGGTGTTGGCTTTTTTAATTGTTATTATTATTATTATTATTATTTTTATTTATTTTGTATTTTTTTATACTTTTGAAATCAGGGAAAAAAGATCTAAAAGAATATGTAAAAATAAAATTTCCACAGTGGGTCAGTTTTTTTCACAGTTGCCGTTTTATTTTTACTTTACTACCTGTTAAAATTTTGATCACTATTGTTCATCAATTTGTCTGCTAGCTCTCCTATTAAAACGTTTACTCGCACGTATCGCACATTTCTTCAATCGAATAAGAATCTAAAAATAAACTTTATAATGCGCCATGGTTCCACAAAACAAGTACAACTAATAGGTTATTATTTAAAAATATGCGTAAAAAAATTACTTACTGTTGACCTTCAGAGACTTAATTACACTTGAAATTAATACAGCTGTGACCTATTTGTAGTGAGACGTTTTAAAATCACACATTCACTAGTTTAATCCAACTGTTACACTATTTTGACTACAACTGACTGCTGGAATACTTTGCCGAAATATTTGCTCCGAGTTGCCGGTTATAAATAAAAAAATATCGGTATTGCGAGCACATCGCTTTCCTATGCGAGAGACATCTAGCGTAAATGTGTGCGCTGGTACTGCATTCAATTATAATACATGTGGCTGAAGACAGAAACGAAATCAGAAATGAGAAACGATTATTTAGAGTCGACCAACGAAATAATACACATGAAGTTAAAATCTTGGTAATTACAGAATTGAAAAGTATTTTCCTATAAAACCAAACATGTATGTTGACAAGGGTTGAGCAGCTAAAGTTATCTAAAGCAAAACACGGATTTTAAGAGGGCGAAAAACCCCAAAAAGTGTAAACTGTAAAAATAAGATAACTATAAGATAACTATTGTAAAAAAGTTTTTAAGACTTTCATATTTTAGGGTGTGATAGAAAAGAGCATTTCCAATATTGCATAATTTTGATTTAATAAAAAACAGAGTTTAAGAGGGTAAAACACCCCAAAAACTATCTAAAAATAATGTAACTATTGCAAAAAAGTTTCTAACACTTTCTTATTTTAAGGTATGTTAGAAAAGAGTATTTCCAATATTGCATAATTTTTATTTAACAAAAAACAGGGGATAAGGGGGTGATACACCCCAAAAACTATATAAAAGTTTTGAAATTTTTTAGCGCTTTCAGATTTTGGAGGGCGATAGAAAAGACTATTTCCAAGATAGCGTAATTGGGATTTAATAAAAAACAAAGTTTAAGGGGGTAAAACACCCCAAAAACTATACCCCAAAACTCTTTAAAAATTATATAAAAATTGTAAAATTTTTTCACGCTTTTAGACATTGGAGGGTGATAGAAAAGACTATTTCCAAGATAGCATAATTGGGATTTAATAAAAAACAAGAGTTTAAGAGGGTAAAACACCCCAAAAACTATCTCTAAATAATGTAACTATTGCAAAAAAGTTTCTTACACTTTCCTATTTTAGGGTATGTTAGAAAAGAGCATTTCCAATATTGGATAATTTTTATTTAATAAAAAACAGGGGATAATTAAGGATAATTAAAACTCTAAAAATAATATAAAAATTGTAAAAATTTTGTTCACGCTTTTACACATTGGAGGGTGATAGAAAAGACTATTTCCAAGATAGCATAATTGGGATTTAATAAAAAACAAGAGTTTGAGAGGGTAAAACACCCCAAAAGCTATCTAAAAATAATGTAACTTTTGCAAAATAGTACTATTCAAAAATAATATAAAAATTGTAAAAATTTTTCACGCTTTTAGACATTGGAGGATGATAGAAAAGACTATTTTCAAGATTGGGATTTAATAAAAAACAAGAGTTTAAGAGGGTAAAACACCCCAAAAGCTATCTTAAAATAATGTAACTTTTGCAAAAATGTTTTCAACACTCTCCCATTTTAGGTTAGAAAAAAGCATTTCCAATATTGCAAAATTTTTATTTAACGAAAAACAGGGGATAAGGGGGTGATACACCCCAAAACTATTTAAAAATAATATAAAAATTGTAAAATTTCTTCACGCTTTTAGATGTTGAAGGGTGATACAAAAGACTATTTCCAGCATAATTGGGATTTAATAAAAAACAGAGTTTAAGAGGGTAAAACACCCCAAAACTATCTAAAAATAATGCAACTTTTGCAAAAAGTTTTCAACACTTTCCCATTTTAGGGTAGGTTAGAAAAAAGCATTTCCAATATTGCATTATTTTTATTTAACGAAAGACAGGGTGATAAAAAGGTGATATACCTCAAAAAATCGTTAAATAAAAATTATGCTTTTTTCTAACATACCCTAAAATGGGAAAGTGTTAGAAACTTTTTTGCAATAGTTACATTATTTTTAGTTAGTTTTTATTAAATCCAAATTATGCTATCTTGGAAATAGTATTTTCTATAACCCTCCAACATCTAAAAGCGTGAAAAAATTTTACAATTTTTATATTACTTTTAAATAGTTTTTGGGGTGTATCACCCCCTTATCCCCTGTTTTTCGTTAAATAAAATTTATGCAATATTGGAAATGCACTTTTCTAACATACCCTAAAATAGGAAAGTGTTAGAAACTTTTTTGCAATAGTTACACTATTTTTAGATAGTTTTTGGGGTGTTTTACCCTCTTAAACTCTATTTTTTTTTAAATCCAAATTATGCTATCTTGGAAATAGTCTTTTCTATCACCCTTCAACATCTAAAAGCGTGAAAAAATTTTACAATTTTTATATTATTTTTAAATAGCTTATCCCCTGTTTTTCGTTAAATAAAAATTATGCAATATTGGAAATGCTTTTTTAAAATGGGAGAGTGTTGAAAACTTTTTTGCAAAAGTTACATCATTTTTAGATAACTTTTGAGGTGTTTTACCCTCTTAAACTCTTGTTTTTTATTAAATCCCAATTATGCTATCTTCTAAATAGTCTTTTCTATCACCCTCCAATGTCTAAAAGCGTGAACAAATTTTACAATTTTTATATTATTTTTAAAGAGTTTTGGGGTACACCACCCCCTTATCCCCTGTTTTTTGTTAAATAAAAATTATCCAATATTGGAAATGCTCTTTTCTAACATACCCTAAAATAGGAAAGTGTAAGAAACTTTTTTGCAATAGTTACATTATTTAGAGATAGTTTTTGGGGTGTTTTACCCTCTTAAACTCTTGTTTTTTATTAAATCCAAATGATGCTATCTTGGAAATAGCCTTTTCTATCACCCTCCAATGTCTAAAAGCGTGAAAAATTTTTACAATTTTTATATTATTTTTAAAGGGTTTTGGGGTATACCACCCATCCCCTGTTTTTTGTTAAATAAAAATTATCCAATATTGGAAATGCTCTTTTCTAACATACCCTAAAATAGGAAAGTGTAAGAAACTTTTTTGCAATAGTTACATTATTTATAGATAGTTTTTGGGGTGTTAAACTTTGTTTTTTATTAAATCCCAATTATGCTATCTTGGAAATAGTCTTTTCTATCGCCCTCCAAAATCTGAAAGCGCTAAAAAATTTTACAACGTTTATATAGTTTTTGGGGTGTATCACCCCCTTATCCCCTGTTTTTTGTTAAATAAAAATTACGCTATATTGGAAATGCTATTTTCTAACATACCTTAAAATAAGAAAGTGTTAGAAACTTTTTTGCAATAGTTACATTATTTTTAGATAGTTTTTGGGGTGTTTTTCCCTCTTAAACTCTGTTTTTTATTAAATCAAAATTATGCAATATTGGAAATGCTCTTTTCTATCACACCCTAAAATATGAAAGTCTTAAAAACTTTTTTACAATAGTTATCTTATAGTTACCTTATTTTTACAGTTTACACTTTTTGGGGTGTTTCGCCCTCTTAAAATCCGTGTTTTGCTTTAGATAACTTTAGCTGCTCAACCCTTGTCAACATACATGTTTGGTTTTATAGGAAAATACTTTTCAATTCTGTAATTACGAAGATTTTAACTTCATGTGCATTATTTCGTTGGTCGACTCTAAATAATCGTTTCTCATTTCTGATTTCGATTCTGTCTTCAGCCACATTTGTAATACCAAACACATTCATTGTCCAAATCACTATTTAAATTAGAAACTTAAAGAAACCATAAAATATTTCACTTTTATACTCCAGTTAAACACGGGGAATTGGAGAGAAATAGATAAAGTTTTGAAACTTGGCAAAGATGACAAAGACTCAGATGTTCTACTAAATATACTAAAAGTCTTGAATTTAATATGTTGCGCTTGAGTCGCCATCTTGAAAAAATGGTGCTCCGATTAAGTTTTGACATTGGAAATGTTTAAGGAATCAGTAATGTAACGCTAGAAAATATGTAGAATCTAATAGGAAAGCCATATACGGTATATGCTATATGAGTCCTGTGTACAGGGAGGTATAAACGATTAAAGTGTAGCAAATATTCGGCTGCGACCGCTGGGAGCTGGAGTTGTCGGATTGGAGTACTTTTGGTCGGTACCACTGAATTGCGCTCACATCCTTATTAAAGTAGTATTACTATGAGAAGATGCCAGCAAAAAATATGCGCAGAAACGAGTTTGTGCGCTCCATCATTCTAAACCAATGAGAAAGAATTGCGTGACATTCAATGTCAACACCAATGGCGGCGGTGCCCTGCAGTAGAGCGGCGGCGACGATAATAATAATAATAAAACCACTTTATTAGGCAAAGTTTAGTAGAACTTACTATTCTTACACTTCTCCTGAACAAAGGTTACTCGTAACAGTTGGCAAGTTTTAATCTACTCCATTTTCACAGTTCCTTGACCGCGAAACTTTTATTGCAATTACACATTCCTATACCCCAGATAAAGCTATGCCACTGGTAAAAATATTCGCGCATTTTGGCTCCGCCCTGGCATCTTCTAATAGTATACTAGTCTAACTCCTAATTTAACACTCGAACTGCGCTCATTATTTTTTACTTTGGTTCAGTGTTATAGATTTCAAATTTTCATTTTTGGTTAATAACACAATTTTTCCAAATTTATCTCATATGTAAAAGAACGCTTCGTATAATTATTGTTTATTGGTTGGATATACTTTAAAAAAAGTAAACATTAGACGGTCATAACAACATAAAAATATGAAATTTTATTGAGATCGTACGCTTAACAAGCAACCATGATTAATGACGTGATGCTGTTAGACCCTGGAGCAAAGGGAGACCGAGCAAAACATATAGTAAATGTCTATTACCTACGATCACTACTGTAAATAGTAAAAAACACACTACCTGCCATCTATGTAAGTTGGATTTTACATATTGTAAACAAAACGCACTGTAAACAAATCGCACAGTAAACAAAACGCACGGGAGACGCAATTATAGGTGGCTTGTATCGCTGACGCGGGGTTTAAAAAACAAATGCGCCTACTTAATTTTCAAACGCTGTCGAAACTGACATATTTGTTGAATAATATTGTTGACTAGTAAACTAAATCCAGATTTTACTAAATAACTAAATATATATGATCGTAGGTAAAGTATAGTACATAATTCGAGTTGTAAGGCAATTACGCACTCATGAAAATACGCACTCGCCGCTACGCGGCATCGTGCGTAACTTTTCCATTCGTGCGTAATATGTTTCTTACATCACTCATTACGTAATATACTAATTATGACTTGTAGTATCTATTCTCATATGTAAAACAATGCTTTTTATAATGATTGTTTATCTCACAGAGTTAGACATGGGTGATAGGCAGTGATCAAATTGCATCCACCATGTTAGATGCACCGTGTTGGATCCGCCATATTGGATATGCCATATTGATTAGGTTAGGTCAGGTTCACTTTTAAACATTGAATGAAATGATGCACATGCATTTGTGGTCCTTAAAATACTTGCTGTTTTTGCAGTCCATATTGTCGGTGGAAATAGAGTCACCTTCGATATAATTTTCCACTAAAAAATGTATAAATTAACACTCGACTGTCTTGTGGTTTTTGCTCATAAAATCTTCGTTAGTTTGTTAGTCTGTTAGTCTGTTAGTCTGTTGGTCTGTTAGACTGTTAGTCCGTTAGTATGTTAGTCTGTTAGTCTGTTAGTCTGTTAGTCTGTTAGTCTGTTAATCTTTTAGCCTGTTGGTCTGTTAGTCTGTTAGTCTGTTAGTCTGTTAGTCCGTAAGTCTGTAAGTCTGTTAGTTTATTAGTTTGTTAGTTATGCCTTAATTTTTCTATACCCCAACAAAAAACACAGAAAAATTAAGAAAATGCCACAACCAACATTTAGACAATTTTTAGTCCTTCCTACTTTTAGTACCTGGGAGCAGTGAGCGCAGTTAAGTATGGAAATAAAGTAGGGATCTACGTCAATTGGATGCGCGTGACAATTAGACGCGGTAAAATTTAACGTGTAACATTGTACGCGTTTTAAAAAAAATCATGTATACACACTCTAACCTAACCTGACCCAACCTAATAATAATAATTACCAATACAACACAGAAACAGACTCACCATGAAAAATATTGTTAACATAGAAAATAATCATCCAAAAAAATTATCAAGATATAATAACATAGAAATTATAAAATATAACTTATTTACACTTGCAGTAGTCCAAAATGCTTCTGTTCTCATAATCAGCAACCACTGTTTGTAATCATGACAAGGCTGTGCAATATGATTATTTTTAATAAACTCGTCCAGTGTTACACGTCCAATTTTACCATAAAGTAGGTAGGTACATACCTGATTTTAATGTGAGCGCAATTCGAGTGTGACCATCATTAACGTGAGTGCAATTCGAGTGTCCTCCTTTTGGTACCGTTGTGTGGGTTAGACCTTACTGCGATGTAAAAAAGTGATCCTGGCGTTTCACGTTACGGAGCGAAACTGTTGGACCCTTATATTTTGGCTATTTTTATAAGACTATGTCGATGTTTAAGTACGCTATAAGTGAACTTAACGTAAAAACCTCTGCCCAAGGAATCACTACTTCCACATCCAGATTCTCTATCCAAGTCACTCATAGCGAAAAAACTTTGTATGTGGAAATAATCGTTTATGGAACTTTAATAATGTAATATTTGAAATCCTCTACCCCAAAAACCCATAAAACGATACCCCACATCGGTAGTTGGGTGGAGGTGATGATAAGGGGGTGGTAGTGGGGGTGGATGAAGTAAAAAAATATTTTAAGGTTTTTGGTTCTTGTACACACACTAAATCACATTTTTTTCATCCCCTTTAATAATGGGGGGTGGTAATGGGGGTGGCTAATGCCAACATTTTTTTTTGAGACCTTAGCTTCTCTTGTATATACTAAATACCAATTTTATGGACTCTTACTTGCTTGATTTATCTATTTACCCCAAATTTACCCCCAACTCTTCGACGGAACAAGATGAAAATATAATCTAGTTCCAGATAACGTTGAAGTACATATGTGTATCAAATTTCAAGTCAATATCTTAAACGGTTCCAGAGTAAACGTGCGCACAAACAAGTTACAGACAGAAATTTTTCTTTCGCTCAAACTTAAAATCTCGACGTTTCATGACATTTTAAGCCTATTTGAACAATACAAATTTTTTAAAAAATTTTTGTCGTTGGGCACTATACTTCCACTGGATGTAGAAGTAAAATGTGTAAAAATTACTTGGTAGATGATAGCGAGTGTTGTTAACATGTAGATAAGGGGTGTGCGGTTGGGCGGTTTCCAAAGTTGTTTGGTAATTTGGGGGGTAGGGGCCGTTCAACTGTTTCTATCTACATGCTTATCAAATCAACGTCGCTCAATGGCAGGTACCGCTTGACGGTATTGACAGTTTAATTCATTACTATCCTCATTTCCCGGCTAAAATATAGTTAAATTTTTTTATAACCATAAAAGCGGGATGTTGATTAGGATGAGCCGAAAAAATTAAAGTTTAAATTGTAATTTGCTATACTCATTAATTTGGCTTTCGGTGTGTAGAGTCACTGTAATTTGTTTCAATTTTATAAAAAAATATCTTTAGCCCTCTACCACCCCTTTAACCCGCCTATTATTGTGTGACATTTGTACTTTCATATCTATGTAATAATAATCGTAAAAGTAATTATAACACAATTCAAATTAAACAAAGCATTTATCTTATAATAACATTAATACAAGCAACGGTTTATTTTGAATCAGTTATTGCAAGTTTTGACATGTTCACAGGATGGTCTCTTGTATATGCTGTACCTATCCTTCGAATGTTATTATTAGTGGACTGTGTGAGTCGGAAAAAACCCGACTGTTGTCTGTTGCAACCAAAGTGGTGCTCCCCGGCCCCGTTCTCGAGAATGCTGACCGTGGTGGTGGCAGAATTTCTCGTTGGGGTAACCCACCCCCGCAAACGGCCAAGAACCACCTCCAAACGGGGCCAAAAGAGTATTGATCATGTTTCACGCAATCTAACTTATTGATACCCCGTTTTCGAACATGCCAATTATGAGAAAGACCTTGGTACGCATGGCTAACACCCGCCCACCCCCACAGCGGCCAATAACCACCTTCTAAAAGAGTGAGAGAGCGCTCTCATCACACCACTGGACGAAAAGGTTTCCCTCCCATTTTCGGCCATGCCGAAACGAAGAGGACCACGAATCGAGTGCTTGACACCTGTTCACCCCCCTCAATGGCAAAAAAATACTCTTCCGCTTCCCATAATGAGTGTAACTGCACAGGTTCAAAAAACGTAAAAATTATATTTAAAATAAAAATAAAAAAAATTATTGTTCTTTTTCTTGGTTTGCCCGGGGGTATGCTGAGAACGCGCTCTCACCCCCTTAGAAGGTTGTTTTTGGCCATTTACGGGGGTGGGTCGCCCCGGGGAGAAATTCCACCATCACCACGGTGATCAGCATCCTCGAAAAGGGGGATCACCAAGTAAGAGTCCCTCAAACAATTATAATGCGCGTTAACCCCCATTTAGGGATGGTTTTTGGCAGTTTTCGGGGGTGTGTAACCTCAACGAGGAATTCTACCACCACCACATTGTTCAGCATCCTCGAAAACGGGAAGAAGAACTAATCTGGTTGCATCAGACAATAGTCGGGTTTTCGTCCTACTCACACAATCCACTATATTCTACTCAAAAGTTAATCTGAAGCTGGTGTCTAATTTGATCTTACAAAGTAATACAATAATTTCATTTTTTACAGTGAATAAAATAAACTAGAAATTATAATAATGAATGCACCGAAATTAAACATAAAAAGAAGTAAAGTGGAGTGTCCTATTTTTGGTAGTCCTATTGATTTAAACTGCCGCAAGACCAAGATAAGACAAGACTAAGCAAATCTTGTCTTGGTCTCGAGATAGTCTTGGTTTAACTAGTCTTGTCTTGGTCTTGAAGCTTTCTTAAACTAGTGAGTCTCGTCTTGTCTTGTTATAGTATTGTCATTTAATTCTTAATTCAGAAACAAGGTCACAAAAACTATAAAATAATATAAGCTGTCGGAATGGGTAAACAGAAAATCAATGTTTGTATAACAAGACCGATTTATTTAAATTGCAATTGAACAGAACTGAATTGTTTTAAATCAATTTCTTTACTAACTATTTTATATTTTACAAAGTACCACATACTCCTGCTGTATTTAATAAATACTTAGATCAGCATTTTGTACTTTGTACATAGAAAAGTTATATAAACAATATTTAGAAATATTAAAGTAAGGGCCACTACCTAAGACAAAACTCAAGACTCTTGACAAGACTCTCGACAAGAGTCTTGGTCTTGAAAGGTCAGGTCTTGTCTTGGTCTTGAAATTCAAGACAAGACCAAGACAAAACCGAGACTAGTCTCGGCATCTCTACCCGCGGTGCCTTGTGCTGCCTATGTTTGAAAAAATGCTTCGATGTTATTTGTTTACTCGGTATAAAACATTTAATGAACAGTGCGGTAAGGAATCAAGTTTTGCAGAAGTTTGCAACGAACTGGTGCATAAAATTGAGAATATTTGGAAAACGGCATCAACAGTTTCGATGGACCTCATCGTACAATTGAAATGCAAGTACAATAACCAGTATTTGAGTCCGAGAAACAAACGGAATATGCAATGTGAGTTAAAAGGTAAATTGTTTTAAAATAGACTTTTGACATTGCTGCATGTAAATGTTAAAAATTAAAGAAAGTACCATCATGAACAAAAGTTTCTTTTGGATCAAAGATCGTTTAGAAAGATGACTATAGGAAATGTTGATCATGACAGACAATCAAACGAAAGCGAAAGACTAGAAATGTACGTGTCCGGGTCTTATGATTTGATACCGAGTAGTTCTACTCAAGAAAGCACATTATCGTCAGGCCGAGATAAGTCTTCAAAGATTGAATCGTCGAAGGACGAACTAATGCCAACTTATCTTCAACATCACAGTAAGTTCAAATGAGGATGAAGTTACCCATATTAGGTACTGTATGCGATAAACGGCATTGCTGACAGATCAGCTGAAGGCAATTAATTACTGAACATAATATTGAAGATGTACTTAATGAATTATTTATTCGTGAAACATTCTCGCCAAATACCACTCGTGCTTCTGAATTTTATCTATAAATTTTTTTCTCAAGCTAAGTTGCCAAAAGGTTAATATAACTCGTGCAAATTGGTTTATTATCAATAATTAAATCCCTCCCGCTAAAGCGGCCGGGATTTAACCAGATAATAAACTGTTAATTTACACTCTTTATATTACCAGGCAACAACGCTTTCGAAAAAATTTTACCGATAAAATTTCAAGCACTAGTGATATTACATACGATTATTTCACTCATTAACGTATAGCCAATGAGAGCCCGTCTTTCACAACATTGCACCAATCAAATGACATTATTAGTGGTAATTCAAGCTAGATCGGCTTTTGACAGTACCAACATGCAAAATTTATCGCTCTAATTTTTTATGTCGCAGCGGCAAATACTGCGATAATTTTTTGCCGTTTTGTTTCGTGAAATATTTTCGGCAAATAGGGCAACTCACGCTTTTAAATTTTATCTATAAATATCTTCTCTACCTTATTACTAATTGTTAACTTACCTTGTAAATTGTAATATTGTATTATGTACTAGCAAACATAAACACACCACATATATAGTAAACAATTGTCAGTTCCAAAGAGAAGCCCGTCTGAAATATATAGGCTATAACCCTTGCCTATCTGTAACTATTTCAATTTGCCTACTTTGCAATCAGGTAACAATAATATACAAAGATTGTATTTAATATACCTAGCTCATAATATAGGTACAAGTCAAGCACAGCTTTCAATAGCTCAATAACGTAGTTACAAAGTTAAGCAAATCATTTATTATAAATGTCAAGTAAACACATTCGCTCTGGAAACAAACTAAAAATGTACCTAGGTACCTACTTACATACGGTAATCTATCAAAAAGTAACTAGTTGAATCAAAGCTGTGCAATATTTTAATTTGTTGTATTTAAAATTCACTCTGCCTAACGAAGCAAACCTCAACATAATTTGTAAACTTCGTAAGTTAAAAATAAGGATTAAATACGTAAATATGAATCAATGAACAATTATTATGGAATATAACTCTAGTAGCGGTAGCGCTAGATGGCGCTCTCTATGTCAATCTCGGAACCATGAGTGTATAGTAATAAATAGGCGGGACATCGGGAATAGTAGTGCTCGCAGATTAAAGATGTAGTGCTCTCTCTATCGTTTCTTGTCATATTGCACCTCGGAAACACCTGAAAGGTGTTAAGCCAGTCTGTATATTATAATATCTAAGGTTTCAACTCGTTTTATTTACTAGTTGCCATAGAAACGTCACTAGATTATTTTAAAATATAGGGAATCTCCATTGTTTCTACTGCGTTTGTTTCAGATTTGCTGTTTTGACAATATGAGTCGGTTTGGAAATATTTCTGTATATCAAATTAATGAGGAAATTGAAAATAAAGGTCAGTAAACTCTAAAAAGTGACAAGAAAACGTCTGAAGGCAATTAATGAGAAAACATAATATTGAAGATGTACTTAATGAATTATTTATTCGTGAAATATTCTCCTCAAATACCATTCGTGCTTTAAATTTTATCTAAAAATTTTTTCTCAAGCGAAGTTGCCCCTAGTTAATATAACTCGTGCAAAATGGCAGTTTATTATCAAAGATTAAATCCCGACCGCTTTAGCGGGAAGGATTTAATCAGATAATAAACTGCCAATTTGCACTCATTATATTACCAGGCAACACGCTTTCGAAAAAATTTTCGATAAAATTTTAAGCACTAGTGATATTACATACGATAATTTATTGTAAGATGTAGTATTTGTCATTCCGTAAAATATGTCCAAGATATGATGTCTTCTTGCATTAGATCTCTTTCTTTGTTCACTCGTCTTAGGACTTTCTCATTCGTTATATGAGCAGTATATGGGATCTTTAGTATTCTGCGGTATGTCCACATTTCAAAGGCTTCGAGCCTATTCGTTGAGCTGACTTTCATGGTCCACGTTTCTGCTCCATATAATGGGGTGGACCAGATGGACATTTCGATAGTCTGCTGTGAAGTTCGAGATCTAGGTGTTGGTCAGTTAGTATATTTTTCATCCGGATAGAATTACCTCGAGCCTGTTCTATTCTGTCTTTGATTTCGGTTTCTGCATGCATTCGAAATATTTGAACTGATATACATTGTTTAAAATTTCTCCATTTATAGAAATTGGTATCGAGACATTTTGGTTACGACATATTATCATAACTTTCGTTTTCTTGATGTTTATAGACATACCGTATTCCTCATATGTGGCGTTGATACTATCTATTAAGTCCCATACCTGAATCAGCCAGCAGTACCGTGTCATCTGCGTATCGGATTGTCGATATGTTTACCCCATTTACTTTAATTCCATCTGTGCAGTTGCTAAGTGCTTCATTGAACAGACATTCAGAATATATGTTGAACATTGTTGGAGGCAATACGCAGCCTTGGCGAACTCCTACAGATTTCTATGTTTTTCAACATATTGTTGTCCATTTCGATGTTGGCAATCTGGTGCCAATATAAACTTTTTAGTATCCACATTTTCGAGAGTGTTGAATAATTTTTCATGTTTTACGCGATCAAACGCTTTTTCAAAGTCTATAAAACATATGTGGAGATCTTTTTGTTGGTCGTAGCATTTTGGGCTAATATTTGGAGCTGAATAAGGCTTCTCGTGTACCCAGGCCGCTCCTGAATCCAAACTGTTCCATTCCTATAGTTGCTTCGCATTTCATGTATATCCTGTTGTGCATGATTTTTAAAGATCCTCCCCCCCGCTTATCAATTTTGAAACCAGAACGAGAAAAATTTTTTTCATATTTTTCATCAATTTTGAATCTGGTCAAAAAATGTCAGATTTCTCCCCCTCTCATCAATTTTGAAACCAGGACGAGAATTTTTTTTTGATATCTCTTTGTCAATTTGAATTTGAATAAAAAATGTTTTTTTCAGATTTCTCGCTCCAGCTCATCAATTTTGAATCTGGTTAAAAATGTTTTTCTCAATTTTCTCCCCAGCTCATCAATTTTTAAACCGGGAAAAAAATTGTTTTTCATACTTCTTCCCCTGCTCGTCAATTTTGAATCTTTACAAAAAGACAAATTTTTTCCCTCCCCCTTAATTTTTTTTTCCATTATGTACAAGAGGGCGTAAATACATGATTAGCCTAGGGGCGTGTCAATCTTTAATCCAGCCCTGTGCGTGACAATCATAGTAGGGATCATGGATTCGACTCGTATGTTTTATTTTTATTTTATTGTACAAACATTACTCGGCTTAAGCGATTTTTTTGACATCTTTCTCAAATTGCAAGGTATAGCTCGGCGGTGGTCCCATATTAATTTCATCAAGCTGTGTCTTGCATTAAAATTTTCAGTTATGTATTTCAGAAGTAGCCGACAACAAATTTGATGTCAAAAGTTAAGAATTCAAAATAGCGAATCCAATATGGCTGCGACATTTGCAATATTTTTGCAAAACATGAGATTTGTTACATAGTTATTTCAGAATTCTCTAATAAAGAGTCTAATGTTACTTAAAAAATCACAACGACGGTTATTTTACTGAGTAGAAGCTAAGTAAAGAGGCCAATAAAAGGGTTAAAAAAAAATGACAAAAAAAATTGACCACATTCAAAAAAAGATAGCTAAAAATTCGGTCGGTGTAAAAATTACCAAATAATGGAATCAAACGTATTTTTGACCGACTTCAATATCGCTATTTGGTAATAAGCTTCAGTTAACTGCCCAAATAACAATTTAAATTCCTTTTAGGTTTATTTAGGTTTTATCAGTATTTTATTGACCACTTCATAAACCAGTGATTTATGCCAGATATAATAAAGTCAAATGCACTTAAAGATAGTCTTGTCTTAAAGAAAGTTTTAAAAAGGCTTTCAAGAATTTACATTAAAACTAAATTATCTTGTAGTCTTTATTGGTATATGACTAACTTATCAAGGTATTTGTCAAGCCTTCAATAAAACTATCTAGTTGTTAAGTACAACTTAGGACTTAGGAGGATCGAATTTATTGAAGAATTTAGGCAATGTTGAGGTTTTATAATCGCTTTATAAAATTATCTTGGGGTAGTTGTTAATACTGGCCTATAAATCTAATATGCTTTGAGATCACTAAGTTTCGAGTCGAACCTTCATATATACAACTTTTTAGAGTTTTAATGAAATGGGCAGGAACCTATAATAAGTCAGGCTTAGGATTTGGTTTCCCTTTGTCCAGATTATAGTGTTTTAAAATAGGTAGTTTTAAAGCTGTATTAAGAAATATTCGTTGGCATTTCATGTCTTGTGGATACCGTGTGTATGTGGATGAATAAACACAACACACATAGTGGACAACCCCCAGATCCAAAGACAAGGCTGTCTGGAAGAGGGCAAGCAATATCCATGACCGACCGCCATTGCGACATGGCAAGCGGTACTACCAATTACTTTCTACAAATGTGGCAAAATCTTAATATCAAACCGAATTTTTAGGTTAGGTTTTACAGTTTTACTCTATAGGTCCTAAAGTGGTTGCATTAATTACTTAAATGGTTTAAATAGGTTTTAAAATAGCCTAGAAGTTAAAAAAAATATTTCTATATTGGCGTACTTAAAGAGCAATTGGTAATTTAATAGACATTTTAAGACGAAACACCATTATATCTAGCAAAAAAGCAATGTATAGGGATCAGCCATATTGGGGAGGTTCCAAGTTTTGGTTTTGTGTAGGTTTTAAGCCACCGAAAGGAAAATTAATTATCCATATATATATATATATATATATATATATACATGGTTAGAGAGTTCTTAAAAATTCGCGCGTTCTCTAAAAACACAAATTAATATATATATATATATATATATATATATATATATATATATATATATATATATATATATATATATATATATTTTAATTTGTGTTTTTAGAGAACGCGCGAATTTTTAAGAACTCTCTAACCATGTTTTACAGTAAATTTAGTCTCATTGAAGATTTTAGGCCCCTGTGAGGACTCCCAATACTTTTGTAAATACTCTCTCTCTCAGTATTCGCCATATATTCATTTTATAACTATGCATGACGGCCCGTATATTGTGTGGATGATGTGAGTGTGGCAATAGATTTATTTGCTTTTATATTTACTTCATTAAGTATAAAATGTTTTCTCAATGCATTTGTGTGTGCCTTTTAAATTTTAATATAGTGCTTATCCTAAACCAAAAATATATTTATAATACTCGTCAAATATTCTACGAGTAAAGATTTAGATGATTCATTAAAACTCTAATAGCAGTTTTAAGAAGGTGGGCCCCTGTACTCTTATAAGGGTCTTAAGTCAGTTTTATAGGGCCTTTCCAGACCATTTATATTTATAAGTAGTCGTAGAAATAGTCTTTCAGAATATCTTATAGAGTATATTAAAACTAAAATTGTTACTTGGGTGGGCTTTGATGAAATTGAATTTCATAATTTTTAGCAATCTTTTTTGAAGGCGGTTATCTTTTTTTTTTTCAAAAATTTCTTTGTAAGGACAAGTAACGTAACCCTAAATGTTACAAAAAATATATTTATTTCCTTTGGTTAATAATAATGAGTTAATGATATTCAGTCATATCACATACGTCACCAATAACGAGATCATTTCATGAAAACATGAAAACACAAATTTCACAGACTTTATTAAAGCAGAAAAGCAGTACATTTTGTTATATAAGTAACTACTACATATGAGATAAATGTATACAATAATATAAAAACAATTTGAACTTAAATCTAATTAGCTTTACAATAAAATTAGCCCCACTAAAACAAGGTTAAGTTTGAGATATTGAACAAAAATAAAAATTAATTCACCTTAAATTAACTTAACTGATTCCTGAAATTAATATTATACTAGTTTATCGTATATTTTGAATTCGATCCGAAAAAGTCTACTTCAAATTTTTTACGAGTTCTGGAAATCTCTAAAATCAAATGGCGTCTTTTCAAGTTGCTTGCGGCAAAATATTCAAATGGAACACCCTGTATATTTTCGGGATTTTTGAAAGCTATATTATTAAGCTTAGCTTAAGCTAACTGACTTAGGAATTAATTTTTAAAGAAAACCCAGCAAATCATAAACTTTTGATTAGGTAACATATTTTAACGATTTGAAGTAGGCTCTGACATTAACATCAAAGTTATTGTGTTTATGTCGTTCCAGTTGCAGTTATTTAATTTTTTGCGTAAAACTGATATTATCGGATATGGAAAAAGTAAATGTAATTTATTTTGCGGAAACAAAATCTGTTACATCAACTTTTATAGATACTTTAATAAATTATGGCCAACAACAGTGGTGGCTTGCCCCATAAGGCAGTGCCTCACCACTAAAGGGCTGGATTATCTAATAGGCTAACTAGGCTATAGCCTAAGGGCGCCAGTGCGTGAAACTAAATAATTTTATCATTCGACTGTCGAACAAAAATTTCCTTTTTCATCTTGCGTTAAACAGGGTTTTTCTTTTAGACCCCCTCCCCTCCCCGTCGCCGCTCATCGATTTTCATAGAACAAAAGGGCGAAAATATATCATTAGCCTAGGGGCGCTCCATTCCTTAATCAGGTCCTGCACCACGCACCAATAAAGTTGCAGTAAATCTGTACCTAAATCGTAATTACTTCTACATCCAGTGAAAGGATGGTAACTACAAAAAAATTTTGAAAATTTTGTTGCTCAAATACCTAGGCTTAGAATGTCATGAAACGTCGAAAGCCTTCATAAAAACAATTTGAAAACACGTCATTTTGTTAGAGAACCGCGAAAAAAATTGAAATCAAGCTGGAGAAAACGTGTGACCATCAAAACAGTCTAATGTAAAGCACACATCCTTATCTCAATCCATAAAAAGATATAATGTATTAATATGGGAGAAAATATAATGGGGCTCCATGTATTTAAATAGTTATTAGTTGTTATTATACAATAACAGGGTGGCCACTTTTCCGGGAAACCGGGAGAAGTCAGTGAATTTTACTTTGGTCAGGAAAATCAGGGAATTTGTACTAATTTGAACGTCAAGTCGGGAAATTTTAAGAAATAGTCAGGAAAATTGGGCATAGCAGAATAAGCATGTGTTAGCTGCTCCCGCACCAATCGGGTCGAAATTTTGAGCACAAGTTGATAGTAGTGTTAGATGAAATTTCCCAAAATATTATTTTTAGAAAACCATTTTTACGGGAGTTGTGGGGTAAAAAGAAAAATGGAAAAAAATAACGGATAAACCGATTTTCATGAAAAAAAATATATGTTATGGCTTTTGATGGTACAGGGTTATTCACTATTTATTGACCCCACCCTTTATTTCTGTTATTATTGAAAATAGGAAAAAAAGTTTCGTATAAAAGTTGTAGGATCTTACCTATATTTTAACGAAACGTGATAAAAAAAACCAATATCATGTATAAGTCACGTGATACGAAATAAGTATGTTTTTTTAAATGGAACACCCTATATATTATTGCATTTTCGAGAAGCCCTTTTTCTTCTGATTTCAAATATATAACATTATATAGATCTATCTTAAATACTTTTTGACATATTTGACATTCAAAATTCAAATAAACTGCTTTATTGACAGATGATGGAGACATGCGTGTAAAAACACAAATAAAAGAAAAATAACAAGGTAGGCCACGAAAATAATTATTTTATTGTTTATTCAATTTTGACATTTCAAACCGTCATTATTAACATTTATTCAATCAAAATGGGTTACAGTGAGGCTGAAAAGGTCGAAATATTTTCCCTTTATGTGAAAAATAATAAAAATAAATGTGCCGCAAGAAGAGAATACTTTTTATTTTACTAATGAATAAACAACTTTTTACGGTTGTTGCTATGGAGTTGCTATGGAATGACGGTTTGAAATGTCAAAATTGAATAAACAATAAAATAATTCTTTTCGTGGCCTACCTTCTTATACTCTTCGCAAAAACGAAGAGTATATTGTATTTGATCGGCACATTTCTAAATCAGTAAATATCGCTCGTAGAGAAAAAATTTTCATATCATTATGGTAATGAACGAATTCTGAACAACTTTCAAAATGTCCGTCTGTCCGTATGTCCGTCCGTCCGTCACGTTTCTTGTAAGCACGGTAACTTAAGAAAGAAAAGTCCGATTGTATTGAAATTTGGAAAGTAAGTTAGCGTTAGCTAGAGGAAGAACCCTATTGTTTTTTAAAAAAATCAATCAGTAAAAAAAAGTGATTAATCATTTAAATAAAAAAAAAATTTTTTTCATAATTTCTGTCATTTATATTTAAATAGAAATCTTGCGAAATGTTATTCCCTATATTTTTTTTTTGTTTTTATATTTTACCAATATATATATTTCATAATAATGTATCTAATCCGCCCAATGGACACATTTTTAATTTATTTTAGTTTTTAAGTCTGCCTGTGACAGACAGGAGTACTAACATAAGACATCCGTCGTTAAGCCAAACCGGACCTGTTTCGCCCAGCCCTGCAATCACCACGGTACTCAGCGCCGTGGTTGTCTGGCTGGCTCCGGGACAGGTTCCGGCGAGGCGCATAAATGTATATAAAAATGTTTAATAAATTGTTATTGTTGTTGTTCTTGTTGCCTTTCAATCCAAAGGTCTCGTGTTCGATCCCTCACATGGCGATTTTTTTTCATACATTTTTTTTTTCACAACAAAGTTGGTATCACAAAATTTATAATGTCCAAAAACTAACATTATTTACAAGAAAAATGCGAAGAGTATCCTATAGAATGTGTAACAATTATATAAAAAGCTCAGTAAATCGGCGAAGAGTATAATGCTTCCACTAGTTGTTATTTTTGTTTCACTTGTGTTTTGACAGGCATGGCTCAATCATCTTGCAATAAAGCAGCTTATTTGCATTTTGAATGTCAAATATGTCAAAAATACTTTTAAATACTTTTTGACATATTTGACATTCAAAATGCAAAGAAGCTGCTTTATTGCAAGATGATTGAGCCATGCCTGTCAAAACACAAGTGAAACAAAAATAACAAGGTAGGCCACGAAAATAATTATATTATTGTTTATTCACTAGTAAAATAAAAAGTATTATCTTGCGGCACACTTATTTCTATTATTTTTCACATAAAGAGAAAATATTTCGACCTTTTCAGCCTTACTATAACCCTTTTTGATTAAATAAATGTTAATAATGACGGTTTGAAATGTCAAAATTGAATAAACAATAAAATAATTATTTTCGTAGCCTACCTTGTTATTTTTCTTTCACTTGTGTTTTGACAAGCATGTCTCAATCATCTGTCAATAAAGCAGTTTATTTGAATTTTGAATGTCAAATATGTCAAAAAGTATCTAAGATAGACCTATACAATGTTACATATTTGAAATCAGGAGAAAATGCAATAATATATAGGGTGTTCCATTTAAAAAAACATATATTTATTTCGTATCACGTGACCTATACCTGATATTGTTTTTTTTATCACGATTCGTTAAAAAATAGGTAAGATCCTACAACTTTTATACGAAACTTTCTTTTCTATTTTCAATAATAACAGAAATAAAGGGGGGGGGGGTCAATATATAGTGAATAACCCTGTACAAATGTAGAAAAAAATCCATTTGTCGAAAAGAAGCGGTGAAAAATTTGTTTCAAAATAAAAAACAATTTAGGTATCATATCACATACGTCACCAATAACGAGATCATTTCATGAAAACATGAAAACACAAATTTCACAGACTTTATTAAAGTACAAAGCAGTACATTTTGTTATAATAAGTAACTACTACATATGAGATAAATGTATACAATAATATAAAAACAATTTGAACTTAAATCTAATTAGTCTAACAATAAAATTAGCCCCACTAAAACAAGGTTAAGTTTGATATATTGAACAAAAATAAAAATTAATTCACCTTAAATTAACTTAACTGATTCCTGAAATTAATATTATACTAGTTTATCGTATATTTTGAATTCGATCCGAAAAAGTCTACTTCAAATTTTTTACGAGTTCTGGAAATCTCTAAAATCAAATGGCGTCTTTTCAAGTTGCTTGCGGCAAAATATTCAAATGGAACACCCTGTATATTTTCGGGATTTTTGAAAGCTATATTATTAAGCTTAGCTTAAGCTAACTGACTTAGGAATTAATTTTTAAAGAAAACCCAGCAAATCATAAACTTTTGATTAGGTAACATATTTTAACGATTTGAAGTAGGCTCTGACATTAACATCAAAGTTATTGTGTTTATGTCGTTCCAGTTGCAGTTATTTAATTTTTTGCGTAAAACTGATATTATCGGATATGGAAAAAGTAAATGTAATTTATTTTGCGGAAACAAAATCTGTTACATCAACTTTTATAGATACTTTAATAAATTATGGCCAACAGCAGTGGTGGCTTGCCCCATAAGGCAGTGCCTCACCACTCCAGGGCTGGTTTATCTAATAGGCTAACTAGGCTATAGCCTAAGGGCGCCAGTGCGTGAAGGGGCGCTTCAACAGTTCAAAACTAAATAATTTTATCATTCGACTGTCGAACAAAAATTTCCTTTTTCATCTTGCGTTAAACAGGGTTTTTCTTTTAGACCCCCCCCTCCCCGTCGCCGCTCATCGATTTTCATAGAACAAAAGGGCGAAAATATATCATTAGCCTAGGGGCGCTCCATTCCTTAATCAGGTCCTGCACCACGCACCAGTAAAGTTGCTGTACCTAAATCGTAATTACTTCTACATCCAGTGGAAGGATGGTAACTACAAAAAAATTTTGAAAATTTTGTTGCTCAAATACCTAGGCTTAGAATGTCATGAAACGTCGAAAGCCTTCACAAAAACAATTTGAAAACACGTCATTTTGTTAGAGAACCGCGAAAAAAATTGAAAGCAAGCTGGGGAAAACGTGTGACCATCAAAACAGTCTAATGTAAAGCACACATCCTTATCCTCAATCCATAAAAAGAAATAAGGTATTAATATAGGAGAAAATATAATGGGGCTCCATGTATTTAAATAGTTATTAGTTGTTATTATACAATAACAGGGTGGCCACTTTTCCGGAAAACCGGGAAAATCAGGGAATTTGTACTAATTTGAACGTCAAGTCGGGAAATTTTAAGAAATAATCAGGGAAATTGGGCATAGCAGGATAAGCATGTGTTAGCTGCTCCCGCACCAATCGGGTCGAAATTTTGAGCACAAATTGACAGTAGTGTTAGATGAAATTTCTCAAGATATTATTTTTGGAAAACCATTTTTACGGGAGTTGTGGGGTAAAAAGGAAAATGGAAAAAAATAACGGATAAACCGATTTTCATGAAAAAAATATATGTTATGGCTTTTGATGGTACAGGGTTATTCACTATATATTGACCCCCCCCCCCTTTGTTTCTGTTATTATTGAAAATAGGAAAAAAGTTTCGTATAAAAGTTGTAGGATCTTACCTATATTTTAACGAAACGTGATAAAAAAAAACAATATCATGTATAAGTCACGTGATACAAAATAAATATATGTTTTTTTTAAATGGAACACCCTATATATTATTGCATTTTCGAGAAGCCCTTTTTCTTCTGATTTCAAATATATAACATTATATAGATCTATCTTAAATACTTTTTGACATATTTGACATTCAAAATTCAAATAAACTGCTTTATTGACAGATTATGGAGACATGCGTGTAAAAACACAAATAAAAGAAAAATAACAAGGTAGGCCACGAAAATAATTATTTTATTGTTTATTCAATTTTGACATTTCAAACCGTCATTATTAACATTTATTCAATCAAAATGGGTTACAGTGAGGCTGAAAAGGTCGAAATATTTTCCCTTTATGTGAAAAATAATAAAAATAAATGTGCCGCAAGAAGAGAATACTTTTTATTTTACTAATGAATAAACAACTTTTTACGGTTGTTGCTATGGAGTTGCTATGGAATGACGGTTTGAAATGTCAAAATTGAATAAACAATAAAATAATTCTTTTCGTGGCCTACCTTCTTATACTCTTCGCAAAAACGAAGAGTATATTGTATTTGATCGGCACATTTCTAAATCAGTAAATATCGCTCGTAGAGAAAAAATTTTCATATCATTATGGTAATGAACGAATTCTGAACAACTTTCAAAATGTCCGTCTGTCCGTATGTCCGTCCGTCCGTCACGTTTCTTGTAAGCACGGTAACTTAAGAAAGAAAAGTCCGATTGTATTGAAATTTGGAAAGTAAGTTAGCGTTAGCTAGAGGAAGAACCCTATTGTTTTTTAAAAAAATCAATCAGTAAAAAAAAGTGATTAATCATTTAAATAAAAAAAAATTTTTTTTCATAATTTCTGTCATTTATATTTAAATAGAAATCTTGCGAAATGTTATTCCCTATATTTTTTTTTTGTTTTTATATTTTACCAATATATATATTTCATAATAATGTATCTAATCCGCCCAATGGACACATTTTTAATTTATTTTAGTTTTTAAGTCTGCCTGTGACAGACAGGAGTACTAACATAAGACATCCGTCGTTAAGCCAAACCGGACCTGTTTCGCCCAGCCCTGCAATCACCACGGTACTCAGCGCCGTGGTTGTCTGGCTGGCTCCGGGACAGGTTCCGGCGAGGCGCATAAATGTATATAAAAATGTTTAATAAATTGTTATTGTTGTTGTTCTTGTTGCCTTTCAATCCAAAGGTCTCGTGTTCGATCCCTCACATGGCGATTTTTTTTCATACATTTTTTTTTCACAACAAAGTTGGTATCACAAAATTTATAATGTCCAAAAACTAACATTATTTACAAGAAAAATGCGAAGAGTATCCTATAGAATGTGTAACAATTATATAAAAAGCTCAGTAAATCGGCGAAGAGTATAATGCTTCCACTAGTTGTTATTTTTGTTTCACTTGTGTTTTGACAGGCATGGCTCAATCATCTTGCAATAAAGCAGCTTATTTGCATTTTGAATGTCAAATATGTCAAAAATACTTTTAAATACTTTTTGACATATTTGACATTCAAAATGCAAAGAAGCTGCTTTATTGCAAGATGATTGAGCCATGCCTGTCAAAACACAAGTGAAACAAAAATAACAAGGTAGGCCACGAAAATAATTATATTATTGTTTATTCACTAGTAAAATAAAAAGTATTATCTTGCGGCACACTTATTTCTATTATTTTTCACATAAAGAGAAAATATTTCGACCTTTTCAGCCTTACTATAACCCTTTTTGATTAAATAAATGTTAATAATGACGGTTTGAAATGTCAAAATTGAATAAACAATAAAATAATTATTTTCGTAGCCTACCTTGTTATTTTTCTTTCACTTGTGTTTTGACAAGCATGTCTCAATCATCTGTCAATAAAGCAGTTTATTTGAATTTTGAATGTCAAATATGTCAAAAAGTATCTAAGATAGACCTATACAATGTTACATATTTGAAATCAGGAGAAAATGCAATAATATATAGGGTGTTCCATTTAAAAAAACATATATTTATTTCGTATCACGTGACCTATACCTGATATTGTTTTTTTTATCACGATTCGTTAAAAAATAGGTAAGATCCTACAACTTTTATACGAAACTTTCTTTTCTATTTTCAATAATAACAGAAATAAAGGGGGGGGGGGGTCAATATATAGTGAATAACCCTGTACAAATGTAGAAAAAAATCCATTTGTCGAAAAGAAGCGGTGAAAAATTTGTTTCAAAATAAAAAACAATTTAGGGGATGTTCTCGAGGCACACCCATCATTTCCTTTCAAATAAATGTTTATATGCCCCTTTAAAACATATCCAATTTTCAAAGCGATCAGAAATTGATAATCTTACTACCACGGTCACTGGCGGCCATTACACCCCTACCGTTTAAATCAGTATCAAACTTCAAGAAGTATGGTACAGATATTTTCAAATTCTCTGACGTCAACTGTTGGGTCAAACAAATAGTTTGAAAATCTGAACATTTTGCAATGATGACGTCTGTAGTCAGCCTATAAAAGAACTAGTTTTCAAAGTTCCACTACGACGAGGTTACAGTGCCTCTAACTAGTCAGGGTGAGGGTGCCTGTTTATTGTGAGTTCCCTTGCCTCTTACGAGTCGGGGTGTTTGTTTTTAGCGAGTCCGCTTCCCTTTCACTAGTCGGGGCGCTTGGTTATTATGAGTCCCCTTACCTCTCTCAATTCAGGCTGACTTTTTTGCGCGAGTCCTCTTACGAATCAGGTTACTCTATATAGATGAAACTTCTCTTAGTCTTAATTCTTCGAGAACATCCCATAAAAATTTTTTTATTTTGAAAAAAATTTTTTCAACACTTTTTTGAAAAATTTTGCAAAACATTTTGCAATGATGACGTTTTAGTCAGCCTACCAAAGAACTGTAATTTCCAAGGTTCACTTTGGTCCACATGTTATGAGGTGTTTGTTTATAGTGAGTCTCCTTGGCTCTCACGTGCCGGGATGCTTGTTTATCGTGAGTCCCCTTGCTTCCTACTAGTCGGGGAGCTTGTTTATTGTTAGTTTCCTTGCCTCTCACAATTCGGGGTGACTTTTTTGCGTGAGTCCTCTGGCCTCTCACGAATCAGGTTACTCTATATTGGTGAGACACTTCTTAGTCTTCATTGCTATCGTCCTCAATTACAGGAATATTATTCCGAGTAAAAATATCGCTGAGAATTTCAGGTGGCTTCAGAACTTTCGACAAATACCTTGCTTGGGACAGACAGTATACAATTGCGCCAACTGAAACAGAACTGTTGGCTGCTGCTCGCATATTGTTGCAATTCTATACTATCTATCCCACGCAACGAGGTATTTGTCGAAAGTTCTGAAGCCATCTAAAATTCTCAGAATAACATTATTCCTGTCATTAAGGACGATAGCAATGAAGACTAAGAGATGTCTCATCAATATAGAGTAACTTGATACATAAGAGGCAAGAGGATTCACGCAAAAAAGTCAACCCAAATTATGAGAGATAAGGGAACTCACAATAAACAGGCACCTTGACTAGTGAGAGACACTATAACCTCCTCGTAGTGGATTTTGAAAACTAGTTCTTTCGTAGGCTGACAGACGCCATCATTGCAATATGTTCAGATTTTCAAACTAGATTTTGTTTGACCCAACAGTTGACGTCAGGGAATTTCAAAATATCTGCACCACTGATTTAAACGGTAGGGGTGTAATGGCTGCCAGTGACCATGGTAGTGAAATGTAGTAATGAACCGCACTGCCCCCATTATGCCCATGATTATCGATTTTGAATATGTTGTACCTTTCCGATCGCTTTGAAAATTGGATAGTTTTGCAGGGGCATATAAACATTTATTTGAATGAAGGGGTGTGCCTCAAAAACATTCCCTAAACGAAGTTTTTTTTATTTTGAAAAAATTTTTTCACCACTTTTTTTCGACAAATAGACTCAATAATTTTTTTCTACCATAAGCCATAACATATATATTTTTTTTGAAAATCGGTTAATCCATTTCTTCTTTTTACCTCCATAACTCCCGTAAAAATGGTTTTGCTTTCATCTAACACTACTATTACTATATCAACTTGTGCTAAAATTTCGACCCGATTGGTGCGGGGCAGCTAACACATGTTTATCTTGCTATGCCCTTCGTGCAAAACGCATTTATTTTGGTGTATTTATATCTTGCTTGCAGCCAATTTTTCATTCATTGCGAATTTTGCACGAGTCAACCGAAGTTATCTTCTGCGAAAAATTGCACAACTAAGCAGCATTGGCTTATTTTCTCCGATAAATTTTTGCTCAAATAGTCTAAGAGGTGGCCGTAAAAAAATGCGACCATCAGTTAACAGAATAAAATGTTTTTTAAATGTTAGTACTCACAGCGACCATAAAAAAAATCACGCATTGCCTGAGCAGAAGTTGTGCAGAAATTTCGTATGAATTTTCTACGGTACATTTTTCGTATACTAATCATACCAATCGCGGAACAGCTTCAAATTACTTTTAAAATTTAGTGTTTACAGAGTAAAAAAAAATCAATTGCATTGCCTCGTTAATTTTTGTGCCAATGTCTTGGCAATTAACTTTTTTGAATTTTTTTTTTACCCTTACTGTACCTATCGATTAACAGCTTCAAACTACCACCAAATTATAGTTTAAACATTTATCTATTAGAAAAAATAACATTGCCACGTCTATACCTGTGCCAAACACCCGGCAATGTATCTCAAAGTCCTATGTTATTATTACAGAAGTATTCATTTAAAAATAATTAATCATTCAATAAACAATTATAATGATTTCAAAACAACAGTTTCTATTTATTTAAATATTTTATAAAGTTTAAATACTTAGTACAAAGAAATAATTTTCATATATAGTACAATTAAATTGATAGAAACTTACATATCTAGAAACATACATTAAAACATACATATTTATGTATTGTCATTATCATCATCATTATTATCGTCAAGATCATCGTCATCATTATCGTAATGATCATCATCATCATTATTGTTATAATTATCATCATCAATTTCGTTACATTCTTCTTCATCAAGCTCTACCACGACAATGTCTTCAACTAAAAGAGGTGTTGGATCACCTTCAAACCAAAGCGGTTCAATTTTACTATCATTAAGTGTCCATCCACATTATTCTGGTGAGAAATTGACGCAGTTTGCTTCTGTAGCATTTTGCCACATTGACGTAACATAAATTGTTCGTAAAATCTTTTGTTTCAATGATTTCCAACATGGTGGAATCTGAGTAGAATCAAATCTTTTTACATTCTTCATAAAATATTCCGCGACAGATGTTGAGGAGAATTTGTTTTGGAAGATGAATAATCTAGCATCATTAACATTCTTACAATTAATTCCGTAAAGCCTATAAGTATATTCTTGTAATATTTCCATACTCCTAAAATTATTAATTTCATCAGTATTATTTAAATTAGCGAATACCTGTTGAACTTGTACATTTCTTTTTAATTCTTTAAAAGGCTTAATTTTTCCTTTTTTATAAAAGCTAGCTGTATAATCGCATCCCGTATATGCATGAAAGCCAGGCAAAGCACGACACATAAGATCACCAAGTGTTGTAGCTAATTGAGTGCAATTGATGAAATTCTATAATAAAAACTGTTGAAGAAGATTTTGCATGCAATCATGAAGAGGCCGACACTCGAATCATAATGAGCAAGTTAGAAAGTAATAAAAAAGTAATGGCTAAAGCGTCTGACACTGACATACTTGTAATAATACTTGGAAATATACACAAGTTAACAACATTAAAAATATGTTTAAGTACAATCGGATCGAAGCCTAATGTTATTAATTTCATCAATTGCATTCAATTAGCTACAACACTTGGTGATCTTATGTGTCGTGCTTTGCCTGGCTTTCATGCACATACGGGATGCGATTATACAGCTAGCTTTTATAAAAAAGGAAAAATTAGGCCTTTTAAAGAATTAAAAAGAAATGTACAAGTTCAACAGGTATTCGCTAATTTAAATAATATTGATGAAATTAACAATTTTAGGAGTATGGAAATATTACAAGAATATACTTGTAGGCTTTACGGAATTAATTGTAGGAATGTTAATGATGCTAGATTATTCATCTCCCAAAACAAATTCTCCTCAACATCTGTCGTGGAATATTTTATGAAGAATGTAAAAAGATTTGATTCTACTCAGATTCCACCATGTAGGAAATCATTGAAACAAAAAATTTTACGAACAATTTATGTTACGTCAATGTGGTAAAATGCTACAGAAGCAAACTGCGTCAATTTCTCACCAGAAGAATGTGGATGGACACTTAATGATAGTAAAATTGAACCGCTCTCGTTTGAAGGTGATCCAACATCTCTTTTAGTTGAAGACATTGTCGTGGTAGAGCTTGATGAAGAAGAATGTAACGAAATTGATGATGATAATTATAACAATAATGATGATGATGATCATTACGATAATGATGACGATGATCATGACGATAATAATGATGATGATAATGACAATACATAAATATGTATGTTTTAATGTATGTTTCTAGATATGTAAGTTTCTATCAATTTCATTGTACTATATATGAAAATTATTTCTTTGTACTAAGTATTTAAACTTTATAAAATATTTAAATAAATAAAAACAGTTGTTTTGAAATCATTATAATTGTTTATTGAATGATTAATTATTTTTACCTGAATACTTCTGTAATGGGTTGTATTAGTAATAATATAGGACTTTGAGAGACATTGCCGGGTGTTTGGCACAGGCATAGACGTGGCAATGTTATTTTTTCTAATAGATAAATGTTTAAACTATAATTTGGTGGTAGTTTGAAGCTGTTAATCGATAGGTACAGTAAGGGTCAAAAAAAAATTCAAAAAAGTTAATTGCCAAGACATTGGCACACAAATTAATGAGGCAATGCAATTGATTTTTTTTTTACTTTGTAAACACTAAATTTTAAAAGTAATTTGAAGCTGTTCCGCGATTGGTATGGTTAGTATACGAAAAATGTACCGTAGAAAATTCATACGAAATTTCTGCACAACTTCTGCCCAGGCAATGCATGATTTTTTTATGGTCGCTGTGAGTACTAACATTTAAAAAACATTTTATTCTGTTAACTGATGGTCACATTTTTTTACGGCCACCTCTTAGACTAAAAGTTTGAATGTATTGTATTGTGTTTGTTAAACCTTATTATATTTTATTGTTATCTAAGTAATTTAATTTATGTCAATTTTTTTCACCAATAAAATGTAAAAAGTAGTTAAAATTGGCTTTTGGGTTATAAAAATTAGTCAGGGAAAACTGAAGTTTATCAGTCAGGGAAGTCATGGAAAAGCCAGGGAATTTGAACAGCAGTTTTAAATGGCCACCCTGAATAAGTAAAAATTTTAAAACTCGAGAAGTGCGTATGTATACTTCACAGCACGCATAATATAATCCATTTTTCTTTTTAAGAATTGTAAGTTTCAGGTTCGTCTGTAGCTGCACTGTTTTTAAAGATCACACGACTCTCTAAATCGTTGTTTTTCTTGCAGCAAAGGATCCTTTTACAACGTGAATTCATATCGGAATTCAAATTGTAGAGAATTATAAAAAAACATACAGGTCTTAGTCTGCTTAGAACGTAGCCTATAAGCATATAATTTCTAGAATACAATCCTGCATACATTTCTAAAATATAGCCAATTATCAAAGAAATAGTAAATAGAAAGTAAGCATTATTTAATACAAAATCAATTTTTTTTGTATTGAAGAAATATTTTAGTCCTTTCTTCATAATACAGAACACGTCATGAACGATCAAAAATACTGTCAAAGTGACATTCACCAACAATGGACCAAAATGAAAACAGTTATTAGTAAGGTGTTCATAAAAAGTAATCCTACTAAAAATTTAACAAAGCTGAGCTGACAATTTGGATACAACAGGTTTATGAGAGATTTACATATTAGTCCACATATTATAATAGGCTCTGCTATGAAATTCGTTACCATAATTGAAACATAAAAGGTTTTATGTGGTATTATTAAAACTTGTTGAAAATGGTATAGTACTGCTACTGATAATGCACAGACATTGATAATACTTAAGTTAATTAAACAAATAAACGACTTATCTTTACGAAGGCGTCTGGAGCTGACGGTGGTTAAAATAAATACAATTTCTACTAAAATCGTTAAAATCGAGAGAAATATTCGCACCAAGTGTAGAGAGTTATTTTCCATATTCTGAAATAAAACACAGTTTAAGTATATTAGTGTATTTAGCTAACCTTCCCCGACAAAGTAACAAAAAACTTAATGACTTATTTAACTCTTTTGATTTAATGTCTTTAGTCATCATGCCAACTAGAGTAGTAACAACTACTAGAGGAACTAGTTCCACTTCAATTGATTATGTGATAACAAATATTGAAAATAATTCATGTAAGGTGTTTGATCCTGGTTTTTCGGATCACTTTGCCCAATTATTTACTTGGAGAAATGGAGAAGTAGTACAGAAAAATTATGATAATAAAAAAGTGATATATCGTAGGAAACTTAACAATAACACCATATCAGAATTTAAATACTTATTTAACAAAGAATATTTAGAATTAGATAATACTTTCAGTACAGAACATTCCTTTGGAAAATTCTGGTCTCATTTTCTATGGTGCTTTCATGTATCACACCCATATAAAAATGTAATAAATTACGACACGGGTAGGTCTCAAAAGTGTAAATGTTCTAATGAACTCCTTATCCAAGCACAATATTTAAAACATCTTAATTGGTATAAAAAAAACTCACCCAACAATGAAATTGACAATCAGTACAAAAAAATGAAGAAAGAATTAAATAAACGTATGGAAATTGAAAAGAAAACATTTTATTCTAATGTAATTGAAAGAGCTGAAAATAAAACTAAAAAGACATGGGAACTTGTTAACAACAATTTAGGATGTAAAAAACTATCCTCTAAAACAGAATCATTATTTATTAACAACAAGATGGAAACTGACCCATACGTGATTTCAAATACTTTTGCAGAATATTTCGCATGCTCTGTAAAACAACAAGCAGATTTATTATTCTGTCATAGTAATAGAACTTGTAGTGTATCGGAGTCTACACCTGTCACAATGTTTTTTATGCCGTACACAGAAATCGAGGTGCAAAATATAATTCTACAACTAAAAAATAAAAAATCTGTTGGATTAGATGAAATTTCTGTTAGGCTTATCAAAGAGTGTTATATAGAAATAAGCCACTATTTACTAAAGGAGCAACAAAAATTTATTAACATCAACCAAGAAAATTGCTTTGTATAGACGCAACAAAATTTTTGTTTGCTCCGAACAATTTTTTTTTTAGTGTGTACTCTTCTGCTAATGCAGATATGTTAAGAAGCCTTCTTTTACTGCCAAATGTGGTATCAATGAGTAATTTACATTTAATTTTATTGGAATGAGCTAGCAGAATCCAAAAGATGTCTCTATCAACACTTTTAACCCTAATCTGTTCATAACCCAATGTTACCGTTTTCGAGTCTGCAAATTATAATATTATTATTAATTTTTTTCAGTTTATTTTATTTTTTGTTATGTTTATAAAGTTATATGTTACGCCTAAGTTATTTCCTCTAAATGATTTACCGATATATGAATTTCCATGTTTTTTAAATTTTGGACAAATTTATCTGGTATCTTGTCAAAGTATGTTTTTTATCGAAAAAGTTTTTTTCCATCTTTATTAGTTTTTGTGTTAAATGATAAAATCAACATTGGTAACAGTTTTTGTTAACATATGGCCGCCATTTTGAGAGTAGCCAGTTTTTTTTTTTTTTCGGGACATCTAAAATTGTTCCTTAGGCTTTAATCTTTATGAAAAACATTGTCCCCAAGGATCGGGGGGAGGGGTGGGGGGGTGCACGTACACCTAGTGTGAGCTCCCCGATTATAAGTTGTTGATGATAACTTATCAATTTAGTTGGGATCTACGGTCTCGATATAGGCAAAGGGGCTCTACTAAAAGGTATGCTCAAACGAAAACCAGATTCTTATGTAAAGTTTCCTACCGGATTCGATTTTTGAGTTCGTCAAATCATTTAAAACTACGAAATTGGAGAAAAAGCAAAAATTACAAAAAACATGAAAATATGTACTTATTTTATTATTTCTCGCTCAGTATCCCGATTGCTATTAGAGATATCGAACTTCAATTTCAATTTCAACCTTTTCCTTAATTATACTAGCCAAAAGAAAAGTTCTTTTCACACGATATATTTTTTCAAAAAAATATAAAAATCTGAACATGAAAAAAAATGCATAGTTAAATATAAACTCTTGTATTATTAAACTTAGAAGGGTGGTGCATGGAAGTAAAGTGGTGGTTTAATTTTTTTTGTGATTGTTCGTTTTTCCACACTAGATCTGGTAATAGAGCGTACACTGTAACACTGGTAGTATCGTAGTTGTTGAAGCCATTACAGGTTGTCAAAAAATATTTTTCTCCAGTTTTTATTAACTTATTTTGTAAAGTAAAAATTGGATAAATAAAAAAAATTGAGGCCTTTGGTTCTTATACACACTACATGACAATTTTATTTTTTCCACGCCCTTTAATAATTGGGTGGGGGTGGTAATGGTGGTGGCTAATGCCAAAAAATTATTTGAGACCTTAGCTTCCCTTGTATATACTAAATGGCAATTTTATGGACTCTCACTTGCTTGATTTATTTACCCCCCATTTACCCCAATTTACCCCCTTCAACGGAATAAGATCAAAATATAATCTAATTCCAGATCTCGTTAAAATACATATGTGTACCAAATTTCAAGTCAATATCTTAAACGGTTCCAGAGTAATCGTGCGCACAGGAAAAGTTACAGACAGGCAGACCGACAGACAGAATTTTTTTGCTCAAACTTAAAATCGCTACGTTTCAAGACGTTCTAAGGCTATCTGAACAATAAAAATTTTCAAATTTTTTTTTGTCGATATTATACTTCCACTGGATGTGGAAGTAAAAAGTAAGCCGTCTCCAAATAGCTCTCTTTAAGAATAAGAGCAAAAATGTTTATTTACGCTATCAATGTATTTGCTTTTATGTTATAAACACGGGAATTCGAAGGGAAATAAGAAATTTATCCCAGTTAACACTTTTAATGGACAAGCACAAATTTTAAAAAGAGCTAAAGAGATACAAGCTAATTTATTATTATATAAAATTCAAGAGCATGGTGACACCCGTATAGATATGATCGTTCATGAACTGAAATATAATAACCATTGTATGACCAATTTTGTCAATTTAATTTCTTGAATCAACTTTTGCACATAAATATCTTTAAACATTATATGAATATGATATATTTGTAGCAAGTAATTTATATGCTCATAGAAACGTTACGCATAACGAAAATTATAACTTTGACAGCATCAATTGCCTCATGTTAAAATAATTTAGCAAAACTGTTATTACAAATTATGTATTCATTGTTATAGCATTTGAATTTGTTTTTGTCCTAATAGTCTAGTGGCTTGTGTATCGTATAGATATGATAGCTCATGAACTGAAATATAATAACTATTGTAAGACCAATTTTGCCAATTTAATTTTTTGAATCAACTTTTGCACAGAAATGTCTTTAAACATTATATAAATGTGATAGTAATAGCATATATATATATATATATATATATATATATATATATATATATATATGTTGTTTCTTAGGTTTTCGCGGGTGCTAAATGAAAGGTTGTTGTGCTTCCGGGTGTTTTCCCGCGTAGTTGACAGGCTCCTGCTGGGGCCACGGTTGTCTAAACGACGTTTCGGCAGAATCCCATCTGCCATCTTCAGGTTCTCGGTGAAAGCTGCCTACTGCTGCTCCTCGTTGCTCGAACTAAACTGACGTTCTCCGCGCTGTGCGGTTCCTTATATATGCTGGGGCCTAGAGCGCGCATGCGTAACTGGCTACGCGTTGTTGGCCCTCTACTATGTGTGGGAGGTGTAGCGGGCGCCTGAGATAATCCGGCAAGTGGCCTCGCTGTGACGTCACGTCTCACGTGACTTCCCGTTGGTGGTCGTGGATCCTCGTGTCTAATCGTCTTCGTAGGTGGTCGTGTTTCTGTTTGATTGCGCGACTGGCTACGTGTTATTGGCCCTCTACTGTATGTGGGAGGCGTAGCGGGCGCCTGAGCTAACCCGACAAGTGGCCTCGCTGAAAAGTCACGTTTCACGTGACTTCTCGTTGCTCGTCGTGCATCCTCTTGTCTAATCGTCACCAGAGGTTGTCGTGTTTCTCTTTGATTGGCCAGCGCTTGACTTCGGCTCCTCGTGATAGGTCCTCTTGTGGCAGGCTGTGGTGTCTCTTCGTGGTTTGTCACTGCTCGAACGTGCCTTCTCGAGATTGGTTCATTTTCCGTGGGTCGCCGTATGTTTTCCGTTATGTATCTGCCTGAAAGTGCGGGCTTCCACGCAGTAGGTAATCTCAGCGTATCATCTCGTTTGTTAAGGTTTTGGGGTCTCTTTTCGATCTCTATGGCCTCTCTGGTAATTCTTGATGTACAATGCTCGATATTGGCTACTGTTCTGGTGTTGTCGAAGTCTATTTTGTGGCCTGTGACTTTTACGTGTTGTGCTAGGGACGATGTTTTCTCATCTTTTTGCACTGCATTCCTATGTTCTTCCCGTCTTACACTTATACGTCTATTGGTCTGTCCTATGTATGATTTGCTGCAATCTTGACACGGGATTTCATATACTCCTTGGCTTTCTAGGGCAATTTTTGATTTTGGGTTGCGGAGGACTGTGCTGATTTTTCGGTCTGTTTTGAATATTGTGTCTATGTTGTGTCTACGTAGAAGTTTGCCGATTCTATCCGTTGTTCCTTTCACGTACGGTAGATATGCTTTTGCCACTGGTTTCTCGGATTCTTCCTGGGTTCTTGGTCTGGATGGCTCTTGCGATTTTTGTATTGTGTGCTTTGAAAACCCATTTTTCATTAATGCTTTCTGAAGTGACGACATCTCTTCGTTAATATGGTCGCCGTCTGCCAGCCTTTGCGATCGTGTCACTAGAGTTTTTACTACTGAATTTAGTTGTGCTGGATGGTGATGTGACGTCGCATTTAAACATCTGTCCGTGTGAGTGGGTTTTCTGTATACAGTGTGACCTAGTTTTCCGTCTTGTTTCTTTTTCACTAATACGTCTAGAAATGGAAGCTGGCCTTCGGTTTCTATCTCCATCGTGAATTTGATTTTGTCATGAGTGTTGTTCAGGTGGTCTAAGAAACTATTTAGATGTTCTCTTCCGTGAGTCCAGATTACGAATGTGTCGTCGACATATCGTAACCAGAGCTTTGGTTTCAGTGGCGCAGTTTCTATTACACGAATTTCTAAGTCCTCCATGAAAACTGCGCCACTGCCCCACTGAAACCAAAGCTCTGGTTACGATATGTCGACGACACATTCGTAATCTGCACTCACGGAAGAGAACATCTAAATAGTTTCTTAGACCACCTGAACAACACTCATGACAAAATCAAATTCACGATGGAGATAGAAACCGAAGGCCAGCTTCCATTTCTAGACGTATTAGTGAAAAAGAAGCAAGACGGAAAACTAGGTCACACTGTATACAGAAAACCCACTCACACGGACAGATATTTAAATGCGACGTCACATCACCATCCAGCACAACTAAATTCAGTAGTAAAAACTCTAGTGACACGATCGCAAAGGCTGGCAGACGGCGACCATATTAACGAAGAGATGTCGTCACTTCAGAAAGCATTAATGAAAAATGGGTTTTCAAAGCACACAATACAAAAATCGCAAGAGCCATCCAGACCAAGAACCCAGGAAGAATCCGAGAAACCAGTGGCAAAAGCATATCTACCGTACGTGAAAGGAACAACGGATAGAATCGGCAAACTTCTACGTAGACACAACATAGACACAATATTCAAAACAGACCGAAAAATCAGCACAGTCCTCCGCAACCCAAAATCAAAAATTGCCCTAGAAAGCCAAGGAGTATATGAAATCCCGTGTCAAGATTGCAGCAAATCATACATAGGACAGACCAATAGACGTATAAGTGTAAGACGGGAAGAACATAGGAATGCAGTGCAAAAAGATGAGAAAACATCGTCCCTAGCACAACACGTAAAAGTCACAGGCCACAAAATAGACTTCGACAACACCAGAACAGTAGCCAATATCGAGCATTGTACATCAAGAATTACCAGAGAGGCCATAGAGATCGAAAAGAGACCCCAAAACCTTAACAAACGAGATGATACGCTGAGATTACCTACTGCGTGGAAGCCCGCACTTTCAGGCAGATACATAACGGAAAACATACGGCGACCCACGGAAAATGAACCAATCTCGAGAAGGCACGTTCGAGCAGTGACAAACCACGAAGAGACACCACAGCCTGCCACAAGAGGACCTATCACGAGGAGCCGAAGTCAAGCGCTGGCCAATCAAAGAGAAACACGACAACCTCTGGTGACGATTAGACAAGAGGATGCACGACGAGCAACGAGAAGTCACGTGAAACGTGACTTTTCAGCGAGGCCACTTGTCGGGTTAGCTCAGGCGCCCGCTACGCCTCCCACATACAGTAGAGGGCCAATAACACGTAGCCAGTCGCGCAATCAAACAGAAACACGACCACCTACGAAGACGATTAGACACGAGGATCCACGACCACCAACGGGAAGTCACGTGAGACGTGACGTCACAGCGAGGCCACTTGCCGGATTATCTCAGGCGCCCGCTACACCTCCCACACATAGTAGAGGGCCAACAACGCGTAGCCAGTTACGCATGCGCGCTCTAGGCCCCAGCATATATAAGGAACCGCACAGCGCGGAGAACGTCAGTTTAGTTCGAGCAACGAGGAGCAGCAGTAGGCAGCTTTCACCGAGAACCTGAAGATGGCAGATGGGATTCTGCCGAAACGTCGTTTAGACAACCGTGGCCCCAGCAGGAGCCTGTCAACTACGCGGGAAAACACCCGGAAGCACAACAACCTTTCATTTAGCACCCGCGAAAACCTAAGAAACAACATATATATATATATATATATATATATATATATATATATATATATATATATATATATATATATATAAATGTGATAGTGTAGCAAGTAATTTATATGCTCATATAAACGTTACGAATAATGCAAATTATTATAACTTTGGCAGTATCAATAGCCTTATGTTAAAATAATTTAGCAAAACCGTTGTTACAAAAGTTATATGCGAAAAAATCATGTATTCATTGTTATAGCATTTGAATCTTGTTTTGGTCCTAACAGTCTAGTGGCTTGTGTATCGGTGTGACCATTTTAGTAAAGGAAGCGTGGAAAGTGGCTGAAATCGCTTTTTAGAGCATTTCAGATAGACTTTTCAATTCTGTTCCATAGGCGTTCTGCGGGAAGATGTCTAAATATTAAAAAAATAATTATATCTGGTATGAAAATTACCCATTTTATTTATTTATTTATTTTTTTTTGAAAAGAATATAATGTAATTTTTTTTAAACAAAAAAAAAACAAAAAGTTAGAGGCGTAGTAAAAAAATATTAATTGTCGTGACATTGGTAAAAAAAATGAAATAAAAGAAGTAAATTGTGAAAAAAAAACACACTGGATCAGAAATACACTTATTCATTATCATCATCATTTTGTTGAAGTCTTTCATTGTTCACACAATTTTCGCCTTCGCATGTGCACAACTCCGTGCAGAGGACATCATTAGAATAACATTTACATGGAAGTGCATATCTTTCCTTGCAAGTACATTTGGTTACTTGAAAAATCTCCAATGGAACATTTAATTTGTTTTCGGATAAAACTGGCGAGTATTTAAAAATAAAACAAGACCGATTTTTAATTTCTGCAACCTGTGGTTATATACCTGTTATTTTCAAAAGGATCTGATATCTTAAACTAGACTTAGGACCAGAGCTGGGCAAATACTTTGAAAAAGTATTTAAATATTAAGTATTTTCAAAAGATAAAAGTATTTAAATAATAAATAAAGAAAGTAATTAAATAGTTTAAACATAGTATTTAAATACTTTCTGAATGTTTAAATACTTTGATAACGCTGAAATATTTTGGAGCATAGTTAAGTGTAAAAATAGCCTTTAATGACTAAACTTCGCCAAATTGTATTTTCTATTTTTGTAGAAATCAATAAAGACTTATTATTATCATTATCATTATTATTATATTAAATACTATTTGACTATTTGAGGTGTCAACATTTTAGGTTTCATGACTTTCATGAACTTCTACAGCACTATTTTAATACCTCTGTACTTAATTAGTTCTAGTTGGCTATTGGACTTATCCGTAGAGCTAGACCTTTGCGTCTTCTGCAAATACCCAAATAAAGCACATAGACTATGGCACTAGTTCAACTGTTCTCTGTCACAATCACAAAACATATACATGCAGAGTGAGATGAAAACATGCGTTTATTTTCGGTTTATTATAAATATTTAAAAAATCATAAATGGTATAATCCTTAAAATAGTTTCCCATAATACTCCCCATTGCTCTAAGGAATACAACCATATACAGTTTTTATCATAAACTTTGTATATAGTTAAATGCTTAATAATGAAATTAGGAACTATTTTCATTGACAAACTACGATATTCAAGTACAACAGAAATTTACAATAAAAAAAAAAATAGTGTATTCGTTAGAACAATAGCAATTATTTAAAACAGTTTTAAAGATTATAGTATATTTGGTTATTTAATTATTTATAATAAACCGAAAATAAACGCATATTTCCCTCTCACTCTGCAAAAGCCTAACCTTAACAGTTAACACTTACTGTTTATGTCTGCTCTCAACCAACTTTCTGGGAATTAAGACGTGAATGACTGAAGACTGAATGATGCAATGTGTTTATTAACTACATAGTATAGTACATGTCTTGATCCTTGACGAGTACCTGCCTGTCTCCCTGGTGTATTTGATTATATTTGTTGTATTTATTTAAATACTTTTGAGATTCAAATACTTCTGAAAGTATTTAAATACTGTCAGAAAAGGATTTAAATACTTTTTTAGAAGTATTTAAATACTTCTCAGTTATTTAAATAGTTTAAGTATTTGCAAGTATAAATACAAATACTTGTTGCAAGAAGTATTTAAATACTCGGTATTTAAATACTTATGCGGTATTTGTAAGTACATATTTGCCCAGCTCTGCTTAACAGTACCTGATTTTTTTTTACTTCCACATCCAGTGGAAATATAGTAACGACAAAAAAAATTAAAAAAATGTTTATTCTTCAAATAGGCTTAGAATATCATGAAACGTCGAGATTTTAAGTTTGAGCGAAAAAAAAAAAAAAATTCTGTCTGTCGGTCTGTAACTTTTTTTGTGCGCACGTTTATTTTGGAACCGTTTGAGATATTGACTTGGAATTTGGTACTTTAACGAGATCTAGAATTAGATTATATTTTCATCTTGTTCCGTCGAAGGGTTGGGGGGAAAATTGGAGCAAATTTGGGGTAAATAGGTAAATCAAGCAGGTAAGAGTTCATAAAATTGGTATTTAGTATAGACAATAGAAGCTAGGGTCTCAAAAAAAAATTTGGCATTAGCCACCCCTATTACCACCCCCACCTCATTATTAAAGGGGATGAAAAAAAATTGTGATTTAGTGTGTACAAGAACCAGAAACCTCAAAATATTTTTTTACTTTATCTACCCCCCCCACTACCACCCCCCACGCCACTACAGATGTTGGGTATCGTTTTATGGGATTTTGGGGTAGAGGATTTCAAATATTATATTATTAAAGTTCCATAAACAATTATTTCCACATACAAAATTTTTTCGTTGTGAGAAAATCCGGATGTGGAAGTAGGGATTCCTTGGGCAGCGGTTTTTTTATATGGGGACACGCGAAGTCCTCATCTTATAATACTGCACAGCAAAATTAGGATGAGCTGAAAAATAACATTCACCGAGCATTTGAAAGCATTACTACCGATATGATGACCTAGGCATTTCCGAATTTGTTAATGCACATAAACAAAAGCGGATTTGAAGACAGAAGACATCTAGAATATGCAGTTAATTAACGGTGTCTTTGAATATTATCTGCTGAATATCCAAAATAATGTTTTATTAAAGTTTTATTGAATTTATGATTTTGCTGGGATTTCTTTAAAAATTAATTCCTCGATCAATTTTAAATTGATATTAGGAACTAAACGTCGTTGGGCATATTAAGAATGTAGCTTTCAAAAAACTCAAATATGTACAGGGTGTTCCATTTCAATAATCTTGACAAAAATAATTTGAAAAGACGTCATTTTGATTTAGAGATTTACAGAAAAAATTTAAAGTAAGCGAAAAAGAACTTGTGGTCATTTAAAACAGTCTAGTGGAAACCATACATTTTTATTTCAATACCTTTAAATATATAAGATATTAAAATAGGGCACACTGTAATGGGACACCCTATATCAAATGGATTTGAATATCTTATTAGTGGTTATTTTACAATAGGTACAAACTTTAAAACTCGAGAAATGTGTATCTATACCTCACGACAAGCACAATATAATCGATTTTTCTTTTTAGAAGTTATAAGTTTCAGGTTCGTCTCTAGCTGCATTGTCTTTAAAGATCACACGATGCTCTAAATCGTTATTTTTCTTACAACAAAATATTCTTTTGCAACGTGAGTTCATATCGGAATTCAAATTGTAAATAATTCTAAAAAAACATATTGGTCTTAGTCTGCTTATAACGTAGAATATAATATTAAAAATTACAGAATCCAAATCTGCATAAAAATGTAAATTAAAGCTCATTATACAAGGAATGGTAAATAGAAAGTAGGCATTATTTAATACAAAATCAATTTTTTTTGTACTGAAGAAATATTGTAGTCCCTTCTTCCTAATACATAACACGTCATGAACGATAAGAAATACCAAAAATACTAGCAAAGTAGCATTTGCAATAAATATGTATGTCTTCCACATCTGATGGGCCAAAATGAAAACAGTTATTAGTAAGGTGTTCATAAAAAGTAATCCAACTAAAAATTTAACAAAGCTGAACTGACAACTTGGATACATCAGGTTAATGAGAGATTTACATATTAGTCCACATATTACAATAGGCTCTGCTATGAAAGTCGATACAATAATAGAAATATCAAAGGTTCTATATGATATTATTCTAACTTCAAAATATACTAGTACTGCTACTGATAATGCACAGACATTGATAATACTTAAGTTAATTAAAAAAATAAACGACTTATCTTTAAGGAGGCGTCTGGAACTGACGGTGGTAAAAATAAATATAATTTCTACTAAAATCGTTAAAATCGAGAGAAATATTCGCACCAAATGTAGATAGTAATTTTCCATATTCTGAAATAAAACACAGTTTAAGTATATTGACACATTTAGCTAACTTTTCTCGGCGACGATCCTCGACAAGAATCAGTTCCAATGAACATTTTTTGTTTTGTAAAGGTACTCTGAATATTTACGTTGACAAATAAAAACTTTAGTAAAGTCTATCTATTCTCAATTGAAGAAGAGACGTTGATCTTTACCGCGGCGTACTTTGACAGCGGCGTAGTCGGCGCTTTGGAACTAGTTAAGCCGCCGCCGCGCCGTTTCAATTGAAATTAGATAGATTATAACATATTGAGTTTTCAATTACCATTTTATACCACTTAAAAAGCTAGAATGTTGCGCTCTGTAAAGATTACCTTTACCGTGTCTCTAAGTTTTATAGGAAGAAGTAGTAGAAATGTTGTTACTCGTATATAAATTCCTTATGAACTTTTTAAAACAAGAATAGGTGATCATAACGGATATTATCTCGCAATATAAACAATCTTTGTACTAGTAAGAATTAAGGGATCTTTCTACTCTATTGGACTTCCTGCTTGCTCGTTCTTTCAGTAAAAATCTCTTTTTCTTTTAAAGGAGCGAAAAAGAGGTAAAATTGTGTCGTTTTTTTTTATGAGCTTAGAACAAGATCAGACACAGTGGGTATTACCAACAACATCATTTTACACATAAAAACACAAAATACGACATTTTTTGTGGTCACAGATATTCTTATTTAAAAAAAGTGTAAAATTTAATTTTTTTAAAATGAAGTCAATAGACTAAAAAAGTTTTTAGAAAAAAAATATTTTCATTATTAGCAATAGTTTGCTAGTTACGAATTTTTTAGTATGGAGGAATTGTCGAAGCGTACGCGCGCCGTACTTAAGAATAATAATGATTATGTATTGTGTGTAACGGAACTTTTCATTATTATTTTTTTATGTTTAGGACTGTTTTATCACGTTTTAGGATCTGAAAGGATAACTTATTTTTTCCAGTGACACATTAAGGACTAAGGTTGAAGGCAAAAAGGAATTAAAAATCTTAAATGGAGTATGCATTGCATTGGGATCTCGGAAACGGTGAAAAATAATATTATAGTAAAATGGAAAAATAAAGCTGAATATGCTCTCGATAACAAAGAGGTACTATTATGTGCCTTCTTGGACATTGAGGGAGCGTTTGACAACACATCCCTACAATCTATCAGGAAAGCAACGAGGAGAAAAGGGATCGATGCGACCAGCTGCAGGTGGATAGACTGCATGCTTAGAGGAAGACTGATATACACATCCATAATGGGGGAAACGCTGGTAGCTCGGGTTGGCAGGGGGTGTCCGCAGGGAGGTGTTCTATCGCCTCTTCTGTGGAACCTGGTCATGGACGAGCTGCTAACGCTACTGGACAGAGATGGACATTAAACACTAGGCTATGCAGATGACTTAGTCATTCTAGCACAAGGCAAATTTAACAACACGATAAGGGAACGTATGCAACAGGCCCTAAATGTTGTAACAAAATGGACAGATGAGGAGGGACTAAATATTAGTCTCTCAAAGTCAACCATAATGGCATTCACCAGAAGAAGGAAATTAGAGGGGCTGGGACCACTAAAACTTCGAGGTGATCTAATACAACTATCGGGCGAGGTAAAATACCTGGGAGTAATACTAGATCCCAAACTTACCTGGAACCAACAGTTAAACAGAACCAAAAAAAGGGCAGAAACCACACTCATGCTGGCCAGGCGCACCCATGGGAAAACATGGGGACTAAGGCCAAGCATGATGTACTGGACATACATCATGGTGGTTAGACCCATGATCACATACGCATCTTTGGTATGGTGGCCAAAGATGTTGCAGCGCACTGCTGCCGCTGAACTAAGCAAGATACAAAGACTTGCCTGTCTGGCGGTAACAGGAGCGATGAAAACCACACCAACAGCAGCCATGGAGGTCCTTCTGGACCTCCCCCCCCTCCACCTGATGGTAATGGGGGAAGGGGCGATGGGACACTTCAGGCTGCAATGCAAACCCAGCGACAAATACGCCGCGCTGGGGCACAATCGAATTAGGAACCTTGTGGGAGTGACAACATCTTTGATGAGGACAGACCACATGATCCCTAAATATACCTTCAACAGAAACTTCGAAATAAAAATAAAAGATCGAAGTGAATGGTCATTAACCGGTAACAGCATCAGACCGCGGGACTTGGTCTGGTATACAGACGGATCAAGGACCGCGGAAGGTACTGGTGCCGGCATATATAGCGATATGAGGAACTCTCAGTTCAGCACATCGCTAGGAAAATACACTTCTGTCTTTCAGGCAGAAGTATACGCAATACTAGATTGCGCAAAAGAAAACAACAGGAGAGCCTATAAAAATAGGCAGATCAGTATTCTAACAGACAGCCAGGCAGCTTTAGGGGCACTGTCAAACCCCAAAGTGACGTCCAAGCTGGTATGGGAATGCCAAGAAGAACTAAGAGCCCTAGCGGACCACAACAAGGTAACCCTTCAGTGGGTGCCGGGACACGTAGGAATCGATGGCAACGAAAAAGCTGACGAGCTAGCGAGAAAGGGATCGTCAGCTTCATATATTGGCCCAGAACCGGCCCTGGGAGTGCCTAAAACCACAGTACGGGGCCAAATGAGGGACTGGATCAAGAATCAACACAAAGAATACTGGGACAAAATAACCGGACAACAACATGGTAAAACCTTTATTAAGGAACCATCCAGAAAGAAGACTGAAGAACTGCTGTCACTAAGCAGGAATCAGCTCCGCATAATCACTGGCTTCCTAACAGGGCACTGCGCCCTGAAAGGACACCTTCACAAAATGGGATTATTCAACGGGGATCTAAAATGCAGACAATGCAATAGGGCAACGGAGACATCCCCCACATCCTGTGCGACTGTGAGGCTCTGGATCACAGAAGACAGGCAATATATGGACAACCAAGACTGAGTCCAGAAGAATATGAAACCAAACCTGCGATGGGGTTGTACAAACTAGTGCAAGGGACCAGAGTGCTGGATTGGTTATCATAATACTAATGGGAGAATATCACAATAAGCCCAAGAGGCTGCAGTGACTCCGGAAACGTAAGTTAGACGGCTCCCGGAAAAAAAAAAAAATGGAAGAAATGTTGCGCAACTAGGCGGCTAATAAAATCCCATAAAGAGAAGTTTAGGAATAGTAATAATTTTGGAGTGTTTTGATAAAAAGTAATCTATCGAGTTTTCCTTTTTTTGCGTTATTATTGGAGCTAAATAAAAAAGACAGTTTCTTAAAGCACGTGGCAATCTTAATATTTGTATCCGACATTTCCTGTGTCAGAGTCCCTATCCGAAACTCCCATGCATTGCATTTTTACCCTAGATCCACACAATAACACAGGTCGACAAAAAAAAAATTCTACTCTATTTTTGTGTGCTGAATCCGAATTTTCCACTTAGATTTCGAGCAAACGTCAACATTGTCAAAAAATCGTATTTTGACAATAAAAACCGGGATTTACTCGAAATCTACGCGGTAAAAAAAATTTTAAATTGAAAATTCGGATTCAGCACACAAAAATACATAAGGACTGATGATAGGTTTAGTCCTTGGAACAGAACTTTTTTCATGTAGATCTGTGGCACAGGTGCACTTTGTACACAGGTCTACAAAAAAAGAAATTCTGTTCCAATGACTAAATCTATATGTATTTTTGTATGCTGAATCCGAATTTTCAATTAAAAAAAAATTTTTACCCCGTAGATTTCGAGTAAATCCCGGTTTTTATCGTCAAAATACGGTTTTTTGACAATAAAAACCGGAATTTACTCGAAATCTAAGTGGTAAAAAATTTTTTTAATTAAAAATTCGGATTCAGCATACAAAAATACTTAAGGCATGATAGGTTTAGTCCTTGGAGCAGAATTTTTTTTTTTTGTAGACCTGTGAATTGAGTAAACGTGTTATTTTCGCCTAAATTAGGTAACAAAAAAGAAAAAAACATCCTAAATTAAGTCTTTTTTAATTTCCTAATTATAGTTTCTAAACACAAGTGCACAAGTTTATCGTTTTCCTCTATTACTACGCCACGTAAAATTCACTCCATTTTACAATGAAACTTAGATTGCTTTTTTATCTTAAATATTTTTTAAGTAGATAATCCACGCACAATTCGCACAATGACCATATGTTCTACAATATAATACAAGTGGTAATAAGAGAAAGAATATCGTTACACATTTTACTTCCACATTCAGTGGAACTATAGTATGGACAAAAATACTTTTGAAAATTTTTATTGTTCAAATAGGCTTAGAATGTCATGAAACGTCGAGATTATAGGTTTGAGCAAAAAAATTCTGTCTGTCGGTCTCTCTGTAACTTTTTTGTGCTCACGATTACTCTGGAACCGTTTAAGATATTGACTTGAAATTTGCTACACATACTATGTATTTTAACGAGATCTGGAATTAGATTATTCCGTTAAAGGGTTGGGGGTAAATGGAGGTAAATAGGCAAATCAAGCAAGTAAGAGTCCATAAAACTGTTATTTAGTATATATAAGAGAAGCTAAGCTATCAAAAATTTTTCTTGGCATTAACCACCCCCATTACCAACTTCCACCCCATTATTCAAGGGGCGAAAAAAATAAAATTGTCATTTAGTGCGTGTACAAGAACCAAAGGCCTCAATTTTTTTTTTACTTTATCCACCACTACTACCACCTACCTTCCACCACCCTCAGCCTCACTACCGATGTGGCATATCGTTTTATAGGTTTTTGGGGTAGACGATTTCAAATATTATATTATTAAAGTTCCATAAAAAATGATTTCCACATTCAATTTTTTTTTTTTCTGAGAGACTTTGATAGAAGATCTAGATGTGGAAGTAGTGATTCCTTGGGCAGCGGTTTTATAATTTGACCTTCGACGAAAACGAATAACGTTGATAGTACACCGCCCTGAGACTAGTTAGTTTTAGTGGACGCGGGCGTATTAATACTCGATTTCTGCAATTCGCGCGCTCTAAAAAAAATCACTGTACCTAAATTATAAAAGACACAATAAAAATTATGCTATCAAAAACTTTTTTGGTTTTTTGGCTTTATTTTCTTCGCAGCATGTTATACAAAATTTCCAAAAACAAAAAAGTTTGTCGCTTAGTGAAAATTTGACTGCGTATTTTCTGAACTTTCAAGGTTATCTAAGTTTTTAACAAACTTAAAAATGTTTTAGTTAACAATACTATACACAGATAGAAGCGCTTAAGTGTGTGTTTTATAACAAAAAAAGTTCATGTGGATAGCTCCATTCGTTTTTGAGTTATGGCATTAGATGTTCAAAAAAACATGATTAAAAAAAAAAAAAAATTCACACCTTTTTAAACATAACAATGTCCGTGACCACTAAAAAATGTCGTATTTCATGATTTCTAATGAACATCGACCTACTTAACGAAATGGTATATATCTAAGTTTGTTCTAAGATTAAAAAAAAAACTCGAGAAGGAAGCGACTTTTCCCCTGTTTTTTACTCCACTATTTCTTTAGGTGTTGGTGTTGAAATCATTATATGAATAGAATATCTGTCTATTTATAGGTACACCAATTATATATGTACCAGACTAACCCCGTGGAATTTCGACGGAGTGGAGATATTTGAAAATATACCCCAGTAAGTTATACTTAGGGACACACCTTTGAACTTTCTATCAGCACATTATCAAGAAATTCGTGGTTTCGATTCAATATAATAGACTGACCTTTTATTAGAGAAGTTAAAAAAACAAACTAGTACCATCATTTACTACGTTTTCAGTTATAATGTCCCAAGGACGTTGATAATACGAAATAATTTTATCACAGTTTCCGAAAGCACGTTGCTTGGTAATATCCCGACGCCGAACAGTGGTGCTTTTTTAGAAAACAGGAGTCAAAAATCGGTAACCTAGCCAATTTTCGATAAAACTTACGAAACTTGCTAGAGTTAAGTATTTGAATATGCTAAATTCAGTTTTGCTGCAGAATTTTTTTTTTTTCAATATTGCGGCATCAAAATTTGGGTCAGAAGAAGCAAAAAAGATGAAAAATTCAATCCCAGCCACAAAAAAGAGTTCTGATCCTGGAACTCGACCCGAGTACTCAACGCTGAATTCGAATTCGAATTCAGAAAAGCACAAACACCTTCAAAATTTTGAGCTAGAGAGAAAAAACTCCCTTAGAATAGAGTAAAATCGTCCCTCATATATGGTGATAATAAGTACATGCAAAAAGTACTCCTGATGTACAATCCTAGGGTTTTTGAGGCTGCTGATTTCAAATTTCAACATGCCAAAAGCCAAAAATTTATTCTCAGGGTGAAAATCGAGTAAAATGGGGGTTGAAAGGGGTGAAACATGAAAATTTGACAGAATACGTAATTTTCATTCCAAAGTATATTTCTAGGGGTTTTTGAGGTTGCTGATTTCAAAGTTCAGCATGCGAAAAGCCTAGAATTTATTCTTAGGTTGAAAAGAAAGTAAATTAGTAGTTGAAATAATGTAGTAGAAATAAAAAGTTACAAAAATTTAGATTCTGAAATTACATTTTGAACTTGTTGTGTGCCCTCAAAATTTTGAGCCTTTAGCGAATAAACAACCCTAATTATCCCTGATTTGTGGTAACAATAAATACATGCAAAGAGTAGTTAACAAGCGCAAAAGTATTGTATTTAAATATAGGTTTTTGGTATATCGCAAAGGATTTCCTACTTTATGGTCGTTAGTTAACCCCCAAAATAGAAGGAAGCCACCCTAAAATGAGGCAAAATTAACCCACATTTCAGAATTTATAAATTGATGTGAATGAATGGTAAAGAATATCAAAACAGAGGGTTATGTTTTATATTTAGCAGTCATCTCCCTAAATAATGGCAGAACAACTACTCTTAGATTAGACTAAAAAATACCTCTGTTCTTGCAAAGAATATACACCATCATATTATCATAGAGTATGTATATGCTAAAAAATGACATAAAAATGAAGATTTGAAAGTTTGGAATTATGTAGAACTAGAATGACTTAAAGCCCTTTTATCAAAGTATATATGAGTGTAAAAACTACCCTTATCTCACATGCTCTGCCATGTTGAAATTAAGCATTTTTTCCTTTAATTGGTAATAGCCCACACGGATCACACTTTAGGAAAAAAGTAAAGAGGCAAAATTTTGAGAGAAAGAGCTAAGCTTCAATAGGTATAAATCGGTTAAATATTAACAAAGTTATGATTGTCAAAATTCTTTTCAAAAAAGGGTATTTTTTGTATTTTAACATCGTAAGAATGAACAATAGTCAACAAAAACTTTTGTTGGTAATACTAATTAAGCATGGTTTATTTAAATATGAAATAAATCATATACCGGTTAGTTTATTTGACGATATTTCGTTTCGAAAAACAACAAAATCATCTCTTTTTTTATTTTGATAAAAAACTTACACTAACTAAGTGCTAAACAATTTGTAATAAACCGGGGGTTTCTCCTTAGAAAACTTGTGTGGCAACGCCCGGCTCAATGTAAAGATATTGTTCATCAGTATGTTTCATTTGTTCGTTATCATTATGATTTAAATTATATTATTGTTTTCGATGAAAGCACTAATGAAAGCACTTCCGTTAAATACAGAAAGAGATATCTCAAAACGAATTTTTAGCATCAGCGTCAAATAAAGATCAGTTAATTAAACTTCTAACATCAAATTTCAATCAAAATAATATCACAGTCAAATGTGCGGTTGTAAAAGCTGCTATTGATTGCTCAGCTGATATGTGTAATTGTGTAACCCTGTTCTAGTTGTTGATCAAGATACAGACTTAATAACGTTACTTATTGAGCATTGCAAAACAACAAATGATGAGACCCGGTGATTGAGGTAAATCTGATAAAATAACGAATATCAGTTCAGAACTAAGTGAAAATGTAGTAAAAAACACTCTATTCGCACATGCCATATTCGGATACGATACCACCTCTGCATTCTATAAAAATGGCAAAAACAGTATTTTCAGTTTTAGAAAATAATACTGAACTAAGTAACATTTTAAAAAGTTTTGCTGAAGCAAATCAGCTTGCAGTAATTGGGGAAGAATTTGTTTTAAGATGGTATGGCAGTAAAAGAACTAATAGTTTAAATGATTACAAGTTAGTTAGGAATAATCAGATTTTTGCTAGGCAAAATATTTTCCAGCACTTCGATCTAGCAGTTCTTCCGCCAACATCCGATGCCACTAAATATCACACTTATAGAATATAGAGTGTATTGGCAAATTCAAGTCTGGCTAGGCGACAATCTCAATCAAGAGAACTGGGGTTGGAGAAACACTGGTTATCTAGAATCAATAAAAACAGTACAAAAGTGTGCCCCTGATTTCATTTTAAATATTTTATTCTGTAGTTGCAAGAAAAATTGCAAACAGTCATGAAAATGTAAAAAATATAACCTTAAGTGCAGTACCAGCTGTGTAAATTGCATTTGACATGACTGTGACAATGCTTTAGAGGTGTTACTTTCTGAAAATGAAGCTAGTTTTTAGTTGAAGCTCGTATTTGAGAGTTTTTTTATGCTTATTTAATTTATTCATGCTTTTAAAGAGTTTATAGTTTTTATGTTTTCACTATTTATGCGTTCTGTTAATGTGTTTGTTGTTACGTTTTCTTGTTCTTAGAATGGATTTTATTTTACAAATGTATTACTTTAATTAATTAGTATTACCAGTAATAATTGTTGTTGCCTCTTGTTGCATTTTATGGTATTAAAATACAAGAAGTAATCTTTTTTATACAAATCTGTCATTTTGATAACCGTAACTTTGCTAGTATTTAACCGATTGCAAAAAACTTTATATCACATTAAATTCTAGGTTTTTCCCTCAAAATTTTTCCTCTTTACTTTTTCCTAATGTGTCATCCGTGCGGGCTATTACCGATTAAAGAAAAAAGTGCCTAGTTTCAACATGGCGGCGCATTTTATCTTTATTTCTGCACGGCGTATTTTTTGGGATTTTCAGTCGGAGACTCCTGGATAGCCATAGAATGTAATCCTGAAGAAATCAGCTTGTTACAAATTTGTTCCGGGTCAACTGTACTTTGAAAAAAACGGACCTAAGTCAACAATTTAAATGTTAAGATAGGAGACATTTGAGAACCACTGCTTTTCTGGGTTAATAGACGTATAGTTCCGAATCATAGAAGTGTCTTATTACGTTTAAAAAGTCATAAAAAAGTATAAAGATTACCGACTTTGTCCTCGCCGCCGGACGATCTCAATGCAAGAAGCGCGGCTCTTTGATGGTACCGCTTCAACCGAACTTTGATTGATTGATTGATTTACCAGCGTACGGTGGGCATTGCTGCCACTCCCAGGTATACAGCTGGGCCTGCTACGTCCACGCTGGGTTGGACTAAGGTCATGCTTGTTGCCAGCAGCGAGAGCCACATGGCGCATGGTAAAGGAATGTGGGATGGGAGGTGTAGGTATTTGTGAGATGCGTTACCGCATTGTGTCGTGAGGGAGCGTTTAAGCTCCCTTTTTTGTGTGTTTGATTCTGGACTTCTGCCTGTTCTGACTCTTCTTGTGAAATATGTTGCCGTGTTGTGTCGTAATATGGAGTATTTTTGCTCCTCTTTTTGCGTTTTTGCTTCTTCGAATCTTCTTTTTTCTGAGTCTTCTGATTCCTCGGTTTCAGATTGTGGTAGAGTATATATCCTTGCGATTTGTTAGTGGTGTTCATTTGTTGATCCTGATCCTTTCAATTGTCGTTCTCCATTGTAGCATGGTCTCCCTATTTTTAGTTTGTTGCTGTGCGGTACTAGCGCTTTCTTCAGTAAATGTGTTGGGTCCCTTCCTTGGGTATGTCCCCAATACTTCATTGCGTATATTTCTATTATGTTGATGTTTTGTGTCGCTGTTTTCGTCTTGTTGTTTTAGTTGGACGATGCCCTTTCTGCTCTTCTCAAAAACTTCTTCTGTTGGCTTTTGTTGTTGCTGCGTTTTTGACTCCATATATCATCGTTGTCCGTATGACGGCTATGTACATACATTTGGTAAGGTCCCATGATAGTTTATTTTTCTCAATGAACGGTATGTTACCCTTGTGCCGTTTTGATTCTCTCCTTTACTGTTTCTCTCCGCTCTAGCTGGTTCGTCCGGTCTGTTCCTAGGTACTTCAATTTGTTCGGTATTCTTAGGGAATATTCATCTATTTTGTGTTCCTCTCCGCTGGTCCAACTCTTCTTCTTCTTCTGCATCGATTAGGAGATTATCGACGTATGTGTGTGTTTTCTTAGAGAACACCATTTTTCTGAAAGAAACCTTCACTAGGCATACCTCCGCTGAAGTGATGTGCGAACTCAGCCCTGACGCAGTATATCAACAATACTTCATTGATTATTTCGAGCTTAATTTTAACTATTATCACTACCGTGATTTATTCCTTGGATGGTGGCTTATTCAAGGGTCTTCTTGTATTAATTTGATTCATTCATTTTTCGCTTTCTCTTCTTCCTCCAGTTTATCTCCACTGTTGCCGTGGTATACCTCTTCTCGTGTATGTGTTATCATTTTTTCCGTATGCCCCCCTGCCGCCGCTTTACTGCCCCTGAGTCGTCCCCCCGTTTCTTTGATTTTGTGGTCCTATGTTCTATATTCGATTCATCATTCTTGTGTATAGATATCATTTCCCGAGAAAAACTATGCATTTTCATTGAACTGCAAGAAATTCAGCCCCCGGCGTATTAAGCCAATAGTACGCCACTGATCAGATTGTCCATTTATTACCCAAATCAACGCTTGTTTATCTAAGAAACTCTGTTTTTCTTAAGGAATAGCACCATTATTGCCTTGCTATAAATTTACGGTGACAGCGGTCGATGGTTTCATAATCACTTCTCATATTTTCGAAGAAAGTGGTTTGAATCAGCCCCTAACCAGTTTATTACAGCATTTATGATGCAGAATGCAACACCACAAAAACACACTATTTTTAATACAAACACAAATTATGTACGAAATTAATCACTAATCGCACGTCCCAGGTATGTATTATTCCCCAAACCTATCACTCACTTTTGACACCTTAAAAATTTGCATAAAAAGCATACAACACCACAACACATTCTTTTTGATACAAATATAATTTGTACGAAATTGTCTATTTACTCACTTGACACCTCAAAAGTTATATTTTTTACAATTTGTATTTAGCTAGGGCTTGGACCTAAAAAGCATTGCAATGGTTTTATGCGGCAGACACTTGTTAATCATTAAGACATAAATAAACTTGGATAAATAAACATGGGTGGTACTTTAAAAATGAGAAGATACTTAGCTTATCTATTCCTCTTGTGTATTGCCTGGTCCTTTAAGCTTGTTTCTTTATGCATAGCACTACTCTATCGGTTCTGCCACTAAATACGCTGTATTAGTTATTTTCAAATATTAATTCTATTTCAATTTTGTTCTTTTGTCATGATATATCGATTTGCGCGGAATTCTTTACTCTACAAATTCACCTAATTTCTATCAAATTTAGCGGACTTTTAGCGGGCGTTTTCACGTTTTAATGGCAGCGTTTTTCGGACGCGGCCGTTCGCTCGGAAAGCACAATTCGAACTCTCCACTTCAACCGAACTTTTTATACCAATTAGAAAAATGTAAATAATCTCTTTCTACACAACCGCGAGCAGGGAGAATTTGGAGCAGAAGGATTTGCTTACCATATTGTGTTATTGTGTGTTTTTTAATTTCACACGTTGTATTATGTATCCGGTTAGTTTCTTTGTTATTAATAATTGAAATAATGATCAATGAATTTATCCAATTAACGAGTGGAAGTTGCAGTCGAGCATGACCGACTAACCTTCTATATTTATTATATTTTTTGAGAAAGAGAATAGACATTAATATGCGGTTTTCAGAATTTATATGTGAAACAGTGAATTTTGTCCATTTCTTTTGCTGAAGCACGTACTTTCTACATGGTGTGAAAGAAACGTATGTTTCTTTAACCAAAATTTATAACTACCTACCGAGATTCCACAAAAATTATTTTATATTTTTTTGGTTGATATTTTATATTATAATTGTGCTTATAAAAATAGATAAATAAATATTTTTTCTTATTGTCTATTTCGATTCTCTTTTATTCCATTAAAAAGACATACATACAATTTTTCGTACATTTTTGGGGGGAAAAATATATCAACAAAATTTAGCATTTTTTTGTATCTACAGGTAACACCATTCAGTCTCTTTACATGTGTGCTAAATTTCAACCTCATCTTTAACCGTTTCGGGGATAAGCGGGGTTCTCTTTTTTATATTTTAATGTAGAAAACCCAAAAAAGGTTCCCCAATTCGTGAACGTATATCGATTGTAAACGAATAGTGGGCCCTGTAACTTCCTTGTTTTTAAAGATATCGGGATGAACTTTTGTATGATGAAATTAGATTAAGATTTCCAACTTTGCATATCATAAAATATTTACACAAATATACAGGGTTGATCAAAATTTAATTGAAGTTAGATATAAATCATAAATTTCTTAAGAAAAATTATCATTTCTGCCGGTAACGATTACACATTACGGAACTTTTGGTACCGTTTAACCCTTACTAAATAGAGCTTTCTGAATATCCGGGTGGCCCATATCATGATATTTAAAAAGAATGAGTCATTTTGAAAAATGTGATTTTAATGAGTTTACAACACCCTGTATGTTGTATTATTGGACATATTGACGTTTTCGTATTTTTTATATGAATTACATTGGATCAAAAATAATTTTAACATATTCGCAGCCATCTAGATTGACAACTAAAATTCGAATTATTTTTCGTGCAACACTGTATAAATTGTCCAAAATAGTATAAATGTATCCAAAAGTGATATTTATTTCAAAAATATAAAAACATACAGGGTGGTCCATTTAGAAAAGACTATTGGGGCCATTTCCGGTAAAACCGGAAGTGATATAAATATGGTGGATAGGTCTCAAAAAGTTGGAAATTCTACCTAATTTCACCATACAAAATTTCATCCCGATATCTTTAAAAACAAGGAAGTTACATTGGTGGCCCACTATTCGTTTACACCCGGTATATCGATTTATGGTACTCCACTGATTACCATGCAAAAAATGTACTTATTAACATCGGTGTAATTTCAGCATTTTTATTGGGTAGGCAGGGATTTTGCCTAATTGTATTGAAAACCTTTGACTTGATTGGCATAATTGTCATACTCATTATTTTTTCCGGAGGAATTTCGGAATTCGCCAGATTTGCCTTAAACAATTTAATGCTCTTTCAAAATATTGGGTACCCCCCCCCCCCCCCCGAATTACGTCTATGCTTATTATTATAATTTTAAAGGAGCTATCAAAAATTGAAAAATAGCAGGTTTTTAGAAAAAATCAGTATCTCAAAAATTTGAGAAATTGTTTTTTCCCATAAGCAAGTGACTAATTAAAAAAATATAAAACATTTTCTGTGGAATCTCAGTAGTTATAAAGTTTGTCAAAAAATCACGCTTTTTCTTACAACCTGTAGGTAGTAACGTGCTTCAGAATTATGGTATCTATTCTCTTTCTCAAAAAATTTGGATTGAAATTCAACCTAAAAATTCGATTGGTACGGACCAAGAAGTTTAGATATTTACAGTTGACTATGCCCGGCTACAACTTTCATCTTTCCTTAATAATCATATAAAGATATCTTAAGAAAGTAGAAGCAATTCAGTGAAAGCAATATGGATGTATCATCCAATCAAAATAATTCGTTTTAATTTCAGAGACACTGTATGTTGCGATTCTTGTATATTTTCGTATTACTTCCACATCCAGTGGAAGTACAGTAACGACAAAAATTTTTTTAAACATTTTTATTGTTCAAATAGGCTTAGAATGTCATGAAACATCGAGATGTTTGAGCAAAAAAAAATTATGTCTGTCTGCCCTTCTGTCTTTTTTGTGCGCACGATTACTCAGGAACCGTTTAAGATATTGACTAGAAATTTGGTATACGTATGTATTTTAACGAGAACTGGAACTGGATTATATTTTCATCTTATTCCGTTAAAGGTTGGGGGGGAAATTAGGGTAAATAGGTAAATCAAGCAGGTAATAATCCATAAAATTGGTATTTAGTATATACAAGAGAAGCTAAAGTCTCATTAGCCAACCCCATTACTACTCCCACCCCCTTATAAAAGGGGGTGAAAAAAATGTTATTTAGTGTCTGTACAAGAACCAAAGGCCTCAAAATATTTTTTTACTTCATCCATCCCCCCTATCACTATCCCCCCAATAACGACCCCCCCCATCACTATCCCCACCCCACTATCGATGTGGGATATCGTTTTATGGGTTTTTGGGGTAGACAATTTCAAAGTTTATATTATTAAAGTTCCATAAACAAATTTTTTTTGTTGTGAGAGACTTAGGTAGCAAATTTGGATGTGGAAGTAGTGATTCCTTGGGCAGCGGTTTTTTATGTGCTTAACCAATAGCCTTGGCAATGTTTTGCTATAAAATTATAATTAAATCTAGCTTAGATGAAACGGTTTATACGTATCTGTTGATCACCCTGTACGTCAAATACGACTCATATTCAATAGGGAGTATTCTGCCATGCCATGCTACATATGGTCCAATTTGAAATACAACATGTCCGACTACAACTTTCATTCGTCTAATCCATGTAAAGTTCGTTCAGGCACATATTGCAGTTTCTATGTCTTGCACATTTTTATATTCTTGTAAGCTTAATCATAAACGTTTGTAACATTTTGCACTAAAATTATAATAAGGCATAGTTTGTATAAATAATTACAGTTTACACGCCTCTGGCGATCATCTTATATGATGGATTGGATATGGCCCAATTTCAGTAGGAAGTTTTTTACCATGCTATTCTACATACACCGGTGCCACAGGCTAGTGGCTCACTCCTATATTTCCTTTATTTTTTAACTTATCCATTTGAAATTTGGGATGCATAAACTACGTGTAAAAACGGATTTTTGGACATAAAAACGGCATGAAACCATTTCCGGTTTACCCGGAAATGATCGCAACTTTCGATTTTTAAATGGAACACCCTGTATATTTTTACATATTTGGAATCAGGACAACATTTTGAGTATATCATGAGACTTTTGCGAATTTTTGAGTCGATGTTCAGTTTTCTTAGGCATTTTAAAACATTCATCTAGAGTGCTTTGGAATACCAAAATTTGTTCTACGGCAGGTAAATGTTAAGGAATGTAATGACAATTGTACGAGCAAGAAAAATATATTGATTGTGATGGGGTTCATTTTGAACACTATTTGTAAAATTCAAATGCCGTTCACTAGGAATTTAACACACTTATAATTGTTCAATTTGCACTTGTATAATTGAAAAAAAAAATCATGTGTAATAATAATGTAAATCGTGAAAATTTAGCTTATACTTATTTGTTTCAGAATTTTGGCGAATTTTCGAGTATTAATACACAAGAGATTGATTTTTTACCGGGTAAATTTTTTTTGGACAAAAACCCGTTTTCCCATGAAAATTAGTCAAGAAAATATTGGCATTCGCGACACGAAGTGGAGCAATTTTTCCTGTGTCCCTTAATTCGAGCAAAATTTTCATAGAAAACAAGTTTGAGTCACTTAAAAAACAAATTACCCGAGTAGAAAATTAACCTCGTGTGTATTACAGAAGATTAGTATATGATTAAAAAATATTATCTAAAATAATTATTAGAACAACAAAACTGTTTATTTAACGTTTAAAAAATAACGATTTATAATAAAAAATAGAAACTTTTCTAATGTTTTTTATCATCAAACATCATTATATCTATATGAAATACACAATTATTATAAACAATGCTATTTTATTTAGATTCTTCTTCATGGTTTCATTGTTAATATTTTCTTGTGAAACATCACCAAATCACTTTTTTTCATTCATTTTATGTACAAAAATCAAGCTGAAAATGCGAAATGTCAGATTTTAATAATTTCAATGACTTTTTGGTTTGATACATGGCTACAACGAAAAAAGTAACATACATTTTGCTCGATTTTTTCCACTGATCGATGTAGTCTTGAGGCATAATGTATTCCGTGGGATTTTTTGTGAAGGGAAGGTGCGACTATGTGGAATCTCTTCATTATATGCTAGATAATGGTGTAGTACCGGGTATTTACCTTAGAATTGCGCTATTTGGTTTTAATGGCGTTATACATCCAAGATGGTGGCCATGCGAGACATTTATTCTTTACATCAAGAATAACTCCTTCCAGAGTGCTCATACGCAAAATCTGCATAAAACATTTTCTGTTCTACATGAGCCAAAGAACAAATTTAGTTCTTGTCAATTTTTTCGTATCTTTTACCATTTAAGAGTTACGCGCCAGTTTTACCACATAACACAAATTTATTAGTATACATTTATTACCTAGCCTATCTGACTTTCAACAGATTATAAACTGTGTATTTTGTGTCAAGGTAAAAGTAAATTACCTCTTGTTAATCCATTGAAGGTTGAAAAACTTCTACAGTGTTTGAAACAAAGAGAAGAATGGTTGGATCCAGAGACCAGAGTATATGCATATTAGTGTCGAATCTGAAATTTAAGTGTACAACAGCTACAAGACTCCAATACAAAATGGCATAAAGAATGTTACAAAAAACTGACTCATACGACAAACATGGATAGAAGCAAAAAACTTTTCGAAAAAAGAAAGCGTTGTGAGCCTACGGATGATTTAGAAGCGAGTACCAGCAGTAACAAGGCAACATACACATTACGATCTAAAACACCCGCATATAACAAAAAAAAAACTGTTTTTTTGTGATGAAGGGGAGAAAAGCAAAGAGAGACTGTATTGCATGGCAACAAACCAAAGTGACGAGCATCTTAAGTTAACTGTCCAACGCTCTAATAGTGAAATATTAAAAATGCGCTTAAGTGACTGCACAGATCCTGGAGATGCCCGTGCAAGAGACATACATACACTATCACGTTATGATGAAACCCACTTAGTCTTCGACACATACAGAGAAAATTCACTAAAATCTTCTATGCGTAAGAAAAGAACTGGCAACACACAACCAGTGATACTATAAGATCAGTGATACAACGTACATTGGGAACATATCTATGAAGTCATTGTTATCTTATGTCAAGACTAAAGATGAGTTTATTTGTATCTTGGAGGGAAACAGCAAAGTGGTCAATGGGGATTGAAACAGATGAACTGAAAAGCAATCATGAGGAGGCAGATACAAAAATAATTTTCCATTCCATGTTCGCCTGTCGTCGCGGTGCTACACAGCTTCATATTTACTCATCTGATACAGATGTCTTCATACTTACTTTATGGTGGTATAAGTTCCTTCCACTGAACACTATGTTTGTAACTGGAGTTGGCCAAAATCAAAGAATGATCAGTCTCAGCAAAGTAACCGATTCCCTGGGCTCAAAGAAAACTTCAGCATTATTAGGTCTGCATGCATTATCCGGAAGTGACACCACAGGAACTTTGGCAAAGAAAGCGAAAACCTCCTTTTGGAAAGTCTTCAGTAAAGCAGATGATGACATTCTCGAAGCTGTAAGCAAACTTGGAAGCTTGGAAAATTTTCTTGATACAGATAGACTATTAATAGGAAAGTTCACATGTCAAGTTTATGTTCCTGGCACAAATATATCAGACATTGGAGAACTGAGGTGGTGGATGTTCACAAAGAAAGAAACTCAAGGAGAAAACTTGCCACCAACAAGAGTATCACTGATACCATATGTTGATAGAGTTCGTTATCAAACCATACAATGGTGCCATGCAGACCAGCCCTACCCTAATCTGCCTTCGCCATTAAACTTCGGCTGGGAACTAAAAAACGACATTATGCTCCTGTTATGTGTATGCTACCATGTGCTCCAGAGACAGTTCTTCAACTTATTCGGTACTCTTGTGTTAAGAGAAAATGTGCTCCATCATGTAAATGTCTTTCCCACGATCTGAAGTGCACAGAACTATGTGTGTGTGGAGGAGACGAAAATATGTGTGACAACTGTGATGGGCATACAAGACATGAAGATTCATCGGATGACTTAGATGGTGATGATACATTGTTTTGAAGACAATAATAATATAGTATCATTAAATATTGTTTTCTGTCAATACATAATTTATTTTAAGAACCAATTTTATAATACAACTACTACGTCCTACTACAAATTGTATGTATTAATATTAGTTATTATTAAAGTTTTTGTGAGTAAATAGCAGCAGAATCATTATTTTTCTTCCCTTAATAAATAACCGATGGCTAAATACCGATGGCTTAAACCGATAGTGACGTGTGTAATGAATCATAACTCTTAATTGGTAAAAGATACGAAAAAATTGATAAGAACTAAATTTGTTCTTTGGCTCATGTAAAACAGAAAATGTCATATGCAGATTTTGCGTATGAGCACTCTGGAAGGAGTTATTCTTGAAGAATAAATGCTCGCATGGCGGCCATCTTGGATGTATAACGCCATAAAAACCAAACAACGCAATTCTAAACACCCGGTACTACACTATTATCTAGCATATAATAAAGAGATTCCACATAGTCGCACCTTCCCTTCACAAAAAAATCCCACGGAGTAGGTAAATGCGCATTATGCTCCTCAACTAATAGCCGTCTTTCTCACTTTAAAAAAATTCTTGGCCGATTTTTTGAAAATGTACTTTTTGATTGGTTAATAAAGTAAGAATATATTAATCATCTGATTATCAAGTTATTTAATAGGAAGGCGAACATGATCAAAATAATTATAAAAATATAAATTTTTGTTAAATAATGACATAAATTGCAATTTATACGTACCCTCTTCAATTAAAACTTTGGTGTGGAAAAATGCCAGTGAAAAGTTTCAGACTTTAAAATTGCTTCTTAATATTTACTTAATGTAAAATGGTTCAAGGTGATGAACTATCGACCAATTCTTAAAGCGATGAACTGGGTTAATAAATTAAAAATAAATCAAGACCACTAATTTGTTGTAAATGTTATATTTACATCACGATTCAAAATATTCTTTGATAACCATTTGAACTCAATGATGTTTCACAGAACATTATAGGCCAATTATGAGTTATGGCTAATTAAATATGTTAGCTAAATATACTCAATAAACAGAAGAAATCATGAATATGCCGCAAATAATGAATCAAAAACAAAAAATATATATATAACGATCAAGGATTACCTTCTGTGGGTTTGCCATTTATTTGCCCAGATATTTATATAAAAATTGTATCTTTGCGTACTGCCATAAAACCAATTAGTGACTTATTTGTATTGATTATTTTTGTTATTATTATTATTTATATTGTATTGTACAATTTAGAGTAAGTATTGTTAATTATTATATAAACTCTTGAATTGTTATATTTTAGACACATAATATATAGATTTCTTTAATTTCACTAATGAAAAGGGTGTTTTATATGGAAGTATTCTGTAAACTATATATTTTTTTGGGTAATAAATTATTATTTCTGGATATACCAGAAAAAATAAGATTACTTAATTTTTTTACTGTAACACTCTTCTCTTTTTAGTCACGTCTCGCCAGACGTTTTTTGATTCAAGAATTATTCTAGTTGGTCTCTATTTTCTGTATGACACGTCTGACAGCATCACGCCATCTGTCGTGGTTGCGTTACGCGCACAGTCTCGCCAAAACTTTTTCTCATCAGCTCCTTAGTGATAACACTCCAACGTTTAAGATAGCTTCGTGTTCGCTTTTTGCCATCTCTGAATTATCAACCGTTCTATATTGTTCTCTCTCCGGCTGATGTGACCAAGAAATGAGAGAATTAGGGAGTATTATACGATGCCAGAGTGTCTCTTTGGGGAACATGTTTCCTAGAGAATCGATAGGTTGTTCAGGGAATTCGTAATAAACGTTCCAGACTTGATAGGGTCTTTTCTCGAAAAGAACCGATTTTTGATTTGAATGGACCTAAAAAATCAATCAATTTTTGCTAAAACTGTGCATTCGTACGTAATCCACAAATGTAAAAATATACAGGGTGTTCCATTTAATATTACAATGTTTGATTCCTTTCTGGGGAAATCGAAAGTGATTAAAAAGTGTTAAATAATGAAAAAATTGTCCATTTTTTGGTATATATTGCCCCTGTTAAGTGGGAGTCTTATAACTTTAAAAATTCTGAAAACTGTGGCTTGCCTAATGATAGGTTGACACCCGGTGTAATAATAATAATAATAATAATAATGAAACATCTTTATTCAATGATACCTTGCGGTGTAGAATGAGTCAGAAAAAAAAATAAAGTAGGATAGTCTTGCATATAGAGTAGTTATAAAAAACATTTAATTGTTAGGTATAAAAACAAACTAGCAAAACATAAATGGACAAACAGATATTAGTGGATTGTGTGAGTCGGAAAAATACCCGAAAAACTCGACTATTGTCTGATGCATCCAAAGTAGTCCCCCCCCCCCCCGTTTTAGAGGATACTGAACACCGTGGTGGTGGCAGAATTTCTCGATGGGGTAGGCCGCAACCGGCCAAAAACCACTTCCAAACGGGGTCAAATGCGTATTGATAATGTTTCACGGAATCTAACTTATTGATCCCCCGTTTTTAAGCATGCCAATTATGGGGAGGACACTGGGACGCATACCTGACACCCGCCCACCCCCTCAACGGCCAATAACCACCCACCAAAGGGGTGAGAGAGCGCTCTCATCGTACCTTAATGGCAAAAAATACCCCTTCAATACAATTATTTTATATAATATATTATAATTAAATAAATTAGATGTTTCAATTATTATATAAACCTATTTTTCCCAAAAAATATGTACAAAAAATATACACTCATCTTTTTTCAGCTAAACAGTAAACGAAGATGCCTACTTTGTTGACGAGATCGAGGTGACATCTTAATATTTTTTCCTGTGTAGCATCCTCAAAAACGGGGGGTGGTAGCTTTGCCCGGGGTATGCTGAGAACGCACTCTCACCCCTTTGGAGAGTAGTTATTGACCATTTACGGGGGTGGGTTACCCCGGGGAAGAATTTCACCATCATCGGTGTTCAACATCCTCGAAAACGGGGGATCACCAAGTGAGAGTCCCTCAAACAATTATAATACGCGTTTGACCCTACTTGGCAGTGGTTTTTGGCCGTTTGCGGAGTTGGGTCACCCCAACGAGAAATTCTGCCACCACCACGGTACGGTGTTCAGCATCCTCGAAAACGGGGGCAGGAACTAATCTGGTTGCATTAGACAATAGTCGGGTTTTCGTCCGACTCACATAATTCACTATATGCATATGGATATAAAACGAGTTAACAAACATAAATGTAAAACACGTTAAAGAAAATAATAACAAAAATTACACTTGGTTAAAAAGTATCAAAGTAATATTCGTCCAATGAATAGTACGCTTTTTTTATTAGCAGATCTTCTAATTTCAATTCATTAACCTACCATTTTGTAAACTTTTAATATAGTTGGGTAGATGCACTAAATTTAAATTTGTCTTTATATGACGTAATTTTTCTGTATTACGTGTATCGTAATCATGAGCATGTTCATGTTTTATAAACATAGTGTAGTGCACAATTGGCACTTTCTAGGATGTAGATGTAGGTGAAGGTAAGTATCCGCTATTTTCACTAAAGATGTATTTGCAGGTGTCTGTTGGTTTTTCATGTTGTAGATACTTCTCAGGTATCTTTTTTGCAATAAAAATATTCTATGGGCGTCTGTAGAATTTCCCCAGGAAATTATTCCATATGGTCTAATAGAATGAATGTATGCATAGTATGCCGATAAACTTGTGGATTCATCGACTGACTGAGACAACACTCTTAGTGCGTGACAGAAGCTACTGATTTTCGGCAGTTGAGTTGTTTGTCTATTATGATACCCAAGAACTTTGTGTCTGAGAGAAAAGAGTAGGTTTCTCTCTACTAACCATTATTTCAATGTTATCTTCATTGAGCGGAAAATTTAATGATTTTTGTTTTATTAAATTTAATTTTAGTTGGTTATGAGAGTAATATGCCTTCACTAAAGACGTTTATAATTTCTTGCCGCGATTCTACCAAATGTTTCCCTTCAACAGACAATGTATTTTCATCCACAAACATGACCACTTTATATAAAATATTATCGGATAAATCATTTATATATAATAAAAAAATTAAAGGACTCAGCGTGCTACCCCGAGGGACGCCTCTTCTTAGGTATTCATACTGGGACATTTTGAACCCTCCACTGCACTCATCTGGAACCCGAATACACTGCCTCCTGCCGGTGAGATATGACTTAAGAGTCCATATCTAGGCCCTCGAAAACCATATCTCTCCAGTTTCGGGTATTCATACTGGGACATTTTGAACCCTCCACTGCACTCATCTGGAACCCGAATACACTGCCTCCTGCCGGTGAGATATGACTTTGAGTCCATATCTAGGCCTTCGAAAACCATATCTCTCCAGTTTCGAGAGAATTTTTAAATGATCTATGCTGTCGAATGCCTTAGAGAGATCCAAAATTAGCCCAGCAGTACATTCACCGGAATTTAGGGAGTTTATTATTTCCTCAACGAACTGAAATATAGCCCTCATTGTTGACTTACCTTTTATAATCAAATAAGTAATCAATAATGAGAGAATTAATAAAACCATGAAACATTGATTGCATATACTTTATTAATGAAAACAAACAGTACATGTAAGTAGAAAGTAATAGCTACTATATATAGAATAAACAATAATTATATTATGTATATCAGTTAAAGACCATATTATGAACATATGAATCGATTTTCCTAACTATAAAACTATCCTCACTACATAGTTATGTAATATTGATTGTTAATTCACAATAAATAAACCTAACTGACTTTTGGTCTGAATTTTTTTTAATATCTGTTTTATATTATTATGTATTTGTTGTTTTTACAGAGTGATCCTTGTAAACGTGGGCGCTAGATTTTCTACAATTATTATAGGGATAAATGAATATACTAGAAACTATATTATGCAGTATTCATCGTAGATTTTGAATCTGATTACCAAAACGCAACCAGACGTTCAATTTACGAGGGATCATCAAAAAAATAATTTTTCCATATTTTTAAGCCATGTAAATCGTGGCTACAATTGATAGCATTACGACAAAAATTTGTGAGAAACGCACTCATGCATTTACGAATCCGCGTTTCCATATTTTATCTTCTGGTTTAATGTATTAAATACATAATTATGGAAATCATTAATATGCAAGGATTGTAACTGTATAGTAGCTTATTAAAAATGTTGCAGGTCCAGAACAGCTGGCGCAAAACAGGTGAAATGTAGAATGCTAATTTCACATTTTTAGCAAAAAATAATATGTTTGATATGCGAAAATATTCGATGACATGTAAGTTGGAGTGCAATTTCAAAATTTGCCCAATTGGTAACAAAAGTTGGCCTGTTTCGGGATTTTTCAATAAAATAATTCTGTACTTTGGAATGAAAAGGGCGGTTGTCACAAAATCATATTTTTTAGAACGGCCATTTTTGTAAGACATGTGGAGCAAGTATTGGACAACCGTATTAAAACATTACATATATGAACTTCTGGCCTTTAATTATAGAAATATAAGGCTTTTCTTTATTAGAAACAGTTCTTACATAAAATTCACAAAAAATGGACACCCGCCCTTTTCATTCCAAAGTACAGAATTATTCTGTGTATTTTCTTACAATACAGATAATTTATTGCTATTTGGGTTATTAAATCACTAATAATCGTCCATATTGTCTGGTTTCTGTAAACAGTATGACATAGAAGCAGCACTATTAAAGGCAAAATAAGAGGTATAGTCCGAGCAATTTAAACTGACGTCATCACCCCATTTTGCCTGAACTAAGTTGTTGAAGGATGGCAATGACTTCATGACTTCATACCATAGGCGGGGTAAATTTATTATCAAAATAATAATTAATAATATTATTAATAATAATAATAATAATAATAATAATAACGTTTATTGTGAACATTGAGACGTACACAAATGGGAGATAGTTCGGCATAGCCGCTCTTCCACTTTCCCATAAAGAATAATAATATTCGTTACTTAATTAATTACACTTAACTATGCATCTATAAAATGCACTAGATTAATATTAAAACGTACAAAATATTAATTAGTTTATATAAATACTTACACTAAATACAATAATTTAATCCAATAATGAAAAACAATGCTTGTTACTTAGTTAATTACTTACTGACTTAATCACACTTAAAAAAATATTTATAAAAAAAATAGTATTAAATTGTACAAAACAAATAGTTTACCAATGTGCACCAAATTTAATAAATGTTATATTTATGTAGTTTATACACTTATATCATTCTCTAAGAATAACAATTTCGACTCTTTCTTAAATGTACCTATCGACTTATCTAAAAATTGTAAGACATAATTTAATATTGTTGGCGCGGTGTATGCAAAGCTCCCCTCAAATTTCGCAGTTCTATGTCTAGGTGTGGTATAACTATCCACTCTAACATTCACATCGTGTATATCTGATCTTAATATTAATAAATCTAAAAGATATTGTGGTTGTTTATTTTTAACAAGTTTGTACAAAAATATACTATAAAGGTAATTAGTACGCTGCTTAACATTCAATTCACCTAAATTTTGCAAGCATGGTGTTACATGCTCACCATATGGTATTTTACAAACAAATCTTAAGCAATCGTTTTGTATTTTCTGTATTTTATATTTATTGTACTCTGTTAGCTGAAAATAATTTACTGAACTGCAATATTCGATTCTTGGATAAATAATTGATTTTACTAGTTTTAGTTTTGTTTTTTCATCTATTTCATGTTTCAACTTGTAAATTGATTTTAATGTAGCATATGAGCTTCTGAATATATTACTAGTGTGGTGATCAAAGCTAAGATTCTTGTCTATTGTTACTCCTAAACTTTTAGCTTTATTTACCCACTGTATTTTAGTATTATTTGCTGTGATATCAAAATTATCTAGATGGAGATTAGACCTTATCCTTTCATTTCCGATGCAAAATGCTTGTGATTTTTTTGGATCAAGTTTAAGTCCATTTTTGTTGCACCAAATACGATTTAAATTTTCATTTACATCTTTCACTAAATTTGGAAATTCATCGAGTTTTGACGACTTATATAATTGGATATCATCTGCATACAAGTGCAAGTGGCAACCTGAGGCAACATCTGGAAGATCAAACGTAAATACTGAAAACAAAATATGCCCCAGTACACTGCCTTGAGGTACACCACTTAACACCTGCTGCATGGACGAGAAATTATCTGTACCTATTTTAACAAATTGTTTTCTATGTCTCAAATAATCTCCAAACCATTGCAAAGCAATATCCTCCACTCCAATATGTTTTAATTTCGCAATCAGTAAATTTGTATTGACCAGATCAAAAGTTTTGCTCTGATCAAGTAAAATGAGAACAGTAAGCATGGAATTGTCCATTGCATCGCTAATATCATTTACAACCTTTAACATTGCTGTATTGGTACTATGCTTTTGTCGAAACCCTGACTGAATTGAAGGAAGAATGTTAAAATTTTCTAGATAAATTTTAAACTGAAAACTTACAATTTTTTCCATAACTTTAGATAAGGAGGGTAAAATATTTATAGGACGTAGGTCGTCACATGTTAGAGGCCTATTATTTTTTTGAATCGGTAGCACGGCTGCTGTTTTCCATATGTTCGGGACTGTACTGGTGTTTCAAGAATAATTGACCAGATGAGTTAAAATATGTATGCAGTACGGCAATACATTTTTAACATCTCAGCATTAATATTATCCACTCGTTACGCTCTTGATTTTATTGGTGAAATTGCTCTACAAATATCGCTTTCTGTTACCTCATTAAATTGAAAACTTGAATTGTTTATTTTGTTATTTTCATAAAGCTCTAACAGGTCTTCGTCAACAGCTGTACTTCCAGCGATATTTAAGAAATGATCATATCAGCAGTTGCGAATTTTGCAGGCATTCAGGCAAATCTTTTTTATTTTTTAAATCTCCGACACCCATATCCCTAAAAGTTTTCCAGATATCACGCGGATTTTTTTCATTCCTTTTTAATATATAATTATAATATGCTTTCTTTTCTCGACGAATAGCACTATTGACATAATTTCTTAAATCTATATAATAAGCTCGATCTCTCTCTGTTTTTGTCTGTAAATATTTTTTATGCGCTTTGTTTTTTGTCTTGATCATTTCTTTAATATTATAAGTAATATAGGGCGGATTATGTTCTCTAGGTTTAACTAATATTAACGGTGCATGCTTGTCAAATAGTTCCGTTATATAATTATTTAAAATTTCAACTTTGTCGTTTATGTCCTCTATTTCCAAAATTAAATTCCAGTCGATGCTAGTGGCATCTTGTGCAAACTCTTCTACATTAAAATATTTATACGATCTACAATAAAACGGTTCACTTTTATATTTTTTAGTATCTATGTCTAAGCAGCTATACACCAATAAGTGATCCGTTATATTACTTAGGTCTAAAGTATCAGATTCTAGTACAATTTAATTATCACTTACACAAATAACGTCTATTAATGATTCTGTTGTATGAGTAATTCTAGTTGGCGAACTAATTAGTTGTTTTAGTTTAAAATTAGACATAAATGAGTCGAATATTTTTGTATTATATGCATTTTTATCTAATAAATTATTATTAACGTCACCTGTTAGAATTATTGAATCCACTACTAAGCTTAATTCTTCAAACACTGCACTAACCTTCTCCAAACTAGACACTGATACTCTTGGGGGTTTGTATACGACACCAACACCAATTCCTTTATTTTGAATTTGAACTTTAACCCACAGTTGTTCTAGGTCATAGCTAACTGAGAGTTGTGAATAAAAAACTTCAAATTTTAAATTAGCTTTAAGATATATGGCTACACCACCACCTCTAGTATTGCGATCTGCTCTAATGAGTGTATAATTTGGTAGGAAGAAACTGTTGTCTGAGTCATCTGGCGTTAACCAAGTTTCAGATACACATATAATATCATAATTTTCTCTTAAAATTAAGCCTTTAAATAAACCAAAATTAGAATGAAGTGACCTTATATTAATATGCGAAATTGTTAGTCTTTTTAGTTTTTTGCAACATTTTCCTGATTATTGTGCACCTCGGTTGACTTTGCTATAACCGGAGTACCATTAGCATATCTAATATATAAATTGTCTTCTCCATTTCTCACTCTAGCTTCCATATCTGTTCTTATCTTTTTATAATATGTTCGCTGTTGTATTGTGCAGTCTGGAGATATATTGACTCCTAGGTTTAGATTTTTTAGTTTGCTTTTATTTTGAATTATTTTTAGTGCATCTTCCCGGGAGTTCAGATATACCTTCAGTGGCCTCGGACCTTCACCTCTCGCTGTTTTACCTAAGCTTATTGTTTTTATCCCAGTCAGATCCACATCAGGTGCAATTTTGTGAATTATTTCTGAGGCTTTCATTGTCTTCTCTTTATTAAGTTTAAATATTATGATATTATTCTCCCGTTTTCTTCTTTCGGCAATCTCGCTAATTACCGTCTCCATATTAATTTCTGGATCAAATTTTCTATTTTCTTTAAGGCTCTGAATTTCCTTATTCAAGTTGACAACTGTTTTTGTAAGATCCTCGATTGTTTTTAATAAGTAGTTGTGATGAATAATAATAAATTGGGCTAGACTCGACATAAAGAATCAGGTTGGCATTGGCAGTAGACTCAGTTAGGACAAAAAAAAACAGATTTCTTACTTGCGAATTCGGGTATAATGAATTAATTGCGTTACGAAGAACAAACAATACGTGCGCCACTGACGATTGAATCACGACACCCATGCGCTTCTATGTAGTCTAGACGTACGCGTTACCATACTCTCAAATCTGACGAGCGTGCGTAGGTCCATATATCCATTCCAGGAAGTTCGATTGTAACGAGTGAGACGTCAATATACAAACGATAGTCTTTGATTGCTACCTGCATTAGTGACAACAGTTCAGAGATCCATTGCTTCCACTATATTTGGTAAAGACATATCGAGAGGGAAATTTGCATACAATGTTAAAAACCAATTCCATCTTCTGATATATCATCTTGAAAGTTTCAAAAATAGAAAACGCCTTAAGACTTACTAATATTACAGGCACATTACATCTTCTTTGCGATCACTTGGAATTGATTCTATTTGATTCACCAGTGTAAAATAGGCATTACTGCCACTCACCGCCGTGGTTCAAAGTGAAGGTTTATACGGTCAGAATTCAGAAGATTTTGATAAATCTTCATTTTGGAATGGTAATATCGGAAAAAATATAGGAAAAATGTAGAAGAGTCGGGGATGGATTTAGGGGGTGAGGGGAAGTTGTTAGAAATACGAAAAATGGCATATAAGAATCACAACAACATCGGAATCTACGCTTTTCACTTGATTTGCCTTTGATCCTGTTTTTAATTATATAGAGAATAACATAGCCCCACAAAAAATAAAAAATGTTCAACCAGCGAACCAGACCCATGTACTCCCATGTATTTTCGGTCGTTGAATCCGAATTCGAATTAGCTAGAGCCAAAAAACACCCCTGGAATGGACTAAAAAGAAGATTAAGCTGCGAGAATATTTGTTACATCTTAATCAATCTAATTATACAAATTAAGGTTAAACAGCAGCGTACGTACAATAGATATAAAAGACACCCCCAGGGAGGGGCGAAAACTACCCCCCATATATAAAAAAGTTGATCCAAAACAGCAATGACTGCTGAGAAAGTTCGAAATGTCTAAGTTTTGTTAAAGTGATAAGAAACTGCATCAGGTCCGACGTAATGTTCATAAACTGCCCCTATAGGGTTGAGAATAACCACCTTTAAGTTTAAAGGACACGAGAAAAACAATAAAAATGTTAAATCCAACAGGATTTCTATTTTCATGGATGCTATGATTGGCTGAAATTGCGTAGTACTCTAAAGAACTAGAAACTTACGTACCATCTCAGAGAGTTGCTTCATCGGATGGAATCCTCCGTTATTTAAACATTCCCGGAAGCTACTCTGTAGTGTGTGCAATTGTCATTGGCAGTTACCAGTGGCGAGGAAAATTATGGAAATGAAACAAATAAGCAACAGTATAGCTTTGTCAGTAGTCACTTTAACATTTTTTTCGTTGCATCTTGAATGACGGTAGTTTACATCCTTTCATATCATTTAGTTTCAAACACTAAGTGTACAACACGATTTTTGCCAATCCATAAAAATGTAATTCCGGTTAGTCTCTCTGTTTTTCCAGCATCCTACGGATATAGCCCAACTCTGTTGGGGTGGTTTTCAAGCACAGCGTCGAACATAGTCTAGTTTCTTCTCACTTCTACACAACGCAGGTGTTTCGAATTCTTATAGAAATCACTGTAACTTTTTATAGTTAAATCTTACATGAAGGTTGACACTGTAGGACGTTGATGGTACGTAAGTTTCTAGTTCTATTTTAGAGTACTACGAATCCTGTTAGATTTTACGTTTTTTCTTGTTTTTCTCGTGTCCTTTACTTAGAGGTGGTTGTTCTCAACCCCATAGGGGCAGTTTATGAAGATTACATCGGATGTGATGCAGTTTCTTATCACTTTTACAAAACTTAGACATTTCGAGCTTCTTCAGCAGTCATTGCTGTTTTGGATCGAGGTAGTTTTCGCCTCTCCCTGGGGGTGTGTTTCATATCTATTGTATGTACGCTGCTGTTTAACCTTAATATGTATTCGATGTATTTGATTGATTAAAATGTAACAACTATTCTCGTAGCTTAATCTTCTTTTTACTCTATCCAGGGGTGTTTTTTGGATTTAGCTAATTATTTTGGACGTGTACGATTTTTTTTGACCTCGGATTAGGATTCAGCGACCGAAATGGGTCTGGTTCGCTAGTCTGAATTTTTTTTTGTGGAGCTCTGTAATTTATGTGTCGGCTTCCTCGTAATTGCAATTTGCAATTGGTTTTTGGGGTAATATTTGAAGGAGTTCACTTAGTCCTTCATCCTAGAACTATTTTTAGCGTCCAATAAATACTTTTCAGGTAAAGGCCAAACTTTATCTCGCAAGGTAACTCACAACTCAATTTTGTATGCCAATTCTCATTTACTATTACTATTGACAATACTTTTTCAAGAAACTAGGTATACCAAATACATCAATGTTCATTTTCCTTGGTTATTAGCGTTGAAATCTGGTTATTCACTTTGACAATGTGTTTGCCTTTTTGTAGAACAATCTACAATAAATTATACCTCTATTGCTAACATTTTAACACCAGTTTATTATGAAACGCAATTCATAAATAAAATGTCTACGTTCCTAGGTCAATAAATATTCTTCGAAAAGGTCAGGTGGAAGGCTGGAAGAAAACTGAGCTAGCATATGCGCGAATCCTGGGCTCCTAAGGGACACCGCAGCATTTTTATTTCCTCAATGCAACACAGCCATACGGCGAACACATCCCAAACAATAAACCGATTTCTTAGCAAGTAAAATGGGAGAAAAACAACTCGAACTTATACATTCTTTATGTCTAAATGAAAAATGTCTAGGCAGTTCTCCTTTTATGACAGCGCTATCATTTACGATTGCAAATTTCAACCTGCTGGTATGGTAGAAAATCACGTAAAGTGCATTTGTGCGCCAAAGTTGTGGAGATATATGATTATGTTTTGTAAATAACCGTTGAAGTGTGTTTAAATTCCCCTCGGAGCGATATTTATTGATGGGGTGATTCTCGGAGGGGGAATTTTTTATGTTTTTTAATAGCAGCCAGCAGCAGGATGTCAATTTAATGATATTTTAATGACAGTAGAAGTTACAAAATAAATTGTTTTTACGTTGCTCATAATCAGAGTTTGTATCTTATTTTGCAATTTCAGAAATGTTTTTTGAGTACAACGTGAATTGTTTAGATTTACTTTTAAAACTTATAAAACTGAAAGTGTTTACAGACACATTATATCAGCTGATTTTAAGACTTCCCGTGTACGATCTTCTATTTACCGGCAAATTAATAAAATAAAGTAATATCACAACTAGTTTTATGATACTAATATTCATCTAAATTGTCGTATAATTATTTTTTACAAAAAAATGTTCTTTATGTTTTATCAACGTGCTAGATAGGCCAGGCTAGATAAGGGTTGGACAACAAAATAATTCGTTAGAGCAAACTAATAGCAGAATATTTTAGAAAAATCACAACTAAAGAAGGAAAAATAATCCGAATCACCTGCGATTATCTGGGGTGAAATGGGGTGAATTTTTAGGGGTGAAAAACGGTTTTTTGCGATTTCTGGCTTAACTACGCATCCTGTCAAAAAAAGTTAAATATAAAAGTTGTAGGTAATAAAGAGATCTACAACTTGCGTGCAGGGCATTTTATCCTAACCTTAAAATCTTTCGAGATATACGGAAAAAAAACCTTTTTTCGGTTTTTTATTTTCTTCTTATACAAAAATAATTAGATTTAACTCAAACTAGCTGAAAATATACATTTTGGTGTCCCACATAAGCACTATTTTTTTTTGGAGCAAAATATTTAACGGTTGTTGTTTAATTCAATTTAAAAAAAAAGTGCTCATTTTTTTTGTTTACTCCTACTTTCAATGATAAAAAATATATATATTGTAATATCAATGTATGCTACAAACAATAAGTAAAACAATTAATAATTAATTACATTCCTCAAACATGTTTGAATTATTAAACAAACAAAAAAGTCTCTTGATTCCTATGCCTTCTATTGTAACGGTATTGGTACGGCGTATAAATGACCGCATTTTTATTTATTTGATAATCTAAATATATTTACTTTTAATTTTGATTGTTAATAACTTTTAAATTGTAAAAATTGATAAAAATCATATATATTATTGTGGATCGAGATTGCGTTATATACAAATGACTGTACTTTTTGAGTTTAAATACAAATCTGCAACAGCTATTTTGCATCTTTTGCAAACGATATTGCGTAATCTTATCAAGACATGAAAGTATACTATACTGCAATAATTTTACAAGATTTCCATTTTTTTCTTACTTTAAAATTTAAAATACTTATATTAGAATATAACATTTTCAATGCGTAATATGCTTTTTTTTTAAAAAAACTGCCACGTAATTCGGGCTCTAGCCAAGCAAAACTAATTTTTTGTTTGTTTAATAATTCAAACATGGTTTTTCACTTATTGTTTGTAGCATATTGATATTACAAAATTATATTAATTTTAATAAATAGCAACAAATTTTTGACAATAAAAACATACAGCGAAAAAAGGTATTTTGTCGGAATTTTTGATTTTCCGACAATTTCTTCCATTGCACTATTTATATTTTTTTTATTTATTGAAAGTAGAAGTAAAAACAAAAAAAATGTGCCCTGTCCGAACTCTATCAGACAAGTACTTTTATGAGGAACCGCAGTTGAAAATTTCACTTCTTTTTAAATTGAATTAAACAACAACCGTTAAATATTTTGCTCCAAAAAAATAGTGCTTATGTGGGACACCAAACGGTATACTTTCACCAAGTTTGAGCTAAATATAATAATTTTTGTGGAAGAAAAAATAAAAAATCGAAAAAAGGTTTTTTTGCGTGTATCTCGAAACATTTTAAGGTGAGGATAAAAATGCTCTCTGCACAAGTTGTAGATCTCTTTACTAACTACAACTTTTATATTTAACTTTTTTCAATAGTATGCGTAGTTAAGCCAGAAATCGCAAAAAATCGTTTTTCACCTCTAAAAATTCACCCCATTTCACCCCAGATAATCGCAGGTGGTTCGGATTATTTTTCCTTCCAGATTTCACACTTTAAAGCAAAAACATACGCCCCGTATTTATGTCTCAATTTTGTAATTTCATTATTCTGCAGTAAGCATGTCGTTCCCACTATCGATTCTCAGTGACTTATCACAACAGGGAACCAACCCTAAAGCGATACCTCAATAGATTGGAAACAAAATGACTGGAAGTAAATTAGATAGGTATACCTTTGATTTTTCAATATGATTAAAAGCGACTTTGCAAATAATGACTTAAAGTTCTATCATTTGCTTTATTCAACTAAATATGATTGATGACATTCACACCCACAACGCGCGACGCCTTTTAAAGAAGGCAAGTTATTACTTTCGTTCTAGTAAATAATCTTTATGTATGCTATCTCTTTTACTAAAGTAACCGACAATAAAAGTATCACTGTATCACCACAAGCGTTTTACATAATTTATGCAAATACAATATTTAAACTACATACTTTGTTGTCTCACTCCAACAAAATGTGAAACAAATATTTTCGTATTAAAACTAACTTGCTTCAACTTTTTGAACTGCTAAAAATAGCGAGGTCATATTCTATATAATAACATATATATTAAAAAATATATCGCCACCACGATTTCCAGATTTAAGTTCGTAGGACTGGAATATGAAACGAATCCTACCTATGTTCAATGTTCATATTACCCTGAATATAAGGCTTCTGTGTATAGTCGATGTAATGAAGCATTGTTTGACGAGTTTTTTGTAAATATTTCGTCCAAAGACGAGATTACCTCCCCCCCCCGTTTTCGAGGGTGGTGAACACGATGGAAGTGGTGGGAGAAGTTTTTGACCGCCGCAACCCACTGAAACGGCTAATAACCACCTCCGTTATGGGGTTCCCTTTATGTTTTCATATATAAACGGGTCTGGGTAGTGATTTATCGACGAGTTATGCTTAAAATAACATGGAAGGGGTTATAGAGTAAGTGGAGTCCAGACAGCAGGCCTAGGGGGTTGATTAAACCCTCCGGGGGGTGGAAAATCATTTTTTTCAAATGATTCGATTCGTTTTCGAGGTCGCTGATCACGGAATAAATATTTATTTTCAGCTCCAACCTCTCTTCATCCCTCAAACGGTCAGAAACCACCCCTCACTCACCAGAAAGTATGTTATCCAGGATTTACGGGTTTTACGACACATGATTATTATTCCTTCATTTTTCACGGAAGAGAGGTGGTTGCTTTAACCCTTTCAAGGGGAGTAAAAATATTTACCTTCATCTCCGATTCTCCTCAACGGAAACTTACCCTCATCCAGTTATCGCTGGGGCGATGATTGTGTAGGTTGCTGAGTGGGTATAATGATTTCTTCATCGGGGAGTAATGAATAATAAATTTTGTCGTCAATGGCAACGATGTTTATTCAAAGAATTACATGAAAATATTTTTATGACAAAACCTATTTGCCTAAAATTAATTAAAAAAACCTAGGTCGTTTATTTACAAATAGCATAACAATCCTCATATTCATCAAAATGCACATCGCACGCGATCTCTTTTTCTTCTTCATCCGCCGTTTCTTCTTCATCCGCTCCAGTGAGCGAATCTGAATCGGAATCGCATAAACCAATTTCAGGGATTAAATTAAAATAAAAATCATCATCATTATTGTCATCGTCATCTGCTCTCTCTTCTGTACATACGTCTTTATCATTATAGGGGTTAAGGAGAGTTGGAGATAAAGGTGAATATTTTTATCGTGATCAGCGCTTGCGAAAACGAGGGAGGGCGTATTGACGATCCAACGTGTAGTTAATGAATTTTACATCCCTTGGATTGGTTGAAGCAACCCTCAATGTCGCTACCACCTTCTCTTCCGTGAAAAATGAAGGGATATGCATCATGTGCCCAAAAACCTGTGAATCCTGGATAACATGCTTTCTGCCCGTTTGAGGGATGAGGAGATGTTGGAGCTAAAAATTAATAATTTTTCCGTGATCAGCGACCCCGAAAACGGGGAATAAGCGTTTGAACCGAATAATTTGAAAAAAAACATATTCCAACCCTCTAGGGAGGGTTTAATCAACCCCCTAGGCCTCCTGTCTGGATACCACTTACTGTATAACCCCCTTCCATGTTATTTTGAATATATAATAACCAGTCGATAAATAATAACCAGTCGATAAATCACTCCCCAGACCGTTTCAGGGGGTTGCGGCGATCAAAAACTTCTTCCATCACTTCCATCGTATTCAGCACCGTCGAAAATGGGGGGGGGGAGGTAATCTTGTCTTTGCACGAAATATTTACACTATTTCTTCCTTCATTACATGGACTAATAGTGTGCCTCAGAAAGTTAGATATAGCCGAATAACTGAAAATATGCATTTTAGGGGAAAAGTTTCATACAAAAATGTCTGAGTTTAGAAGGGATTAGGAACTTATATTTTTATTAACTGATTAACTAAAAGGTCTTTTCATATCTTTTTCAGAAAGTTAGATACAGCCGAATAACTGAAAATATGCATTTTAGGGGAAAAGTTTCATATAAAAATGTCTGAATTTAGAAGGGATTAGGAACTTATATTTTTATTAACTGATTAACTAAAAGGTCTTTTCATATCTTTTTATCAGAAGTGATATTTTCTGAGAGAATTGTGAACTATGTGTATCACTCTTCAAGGTTGGCTTTAAAGTTAAACCTTAAAATCTTATTAACGTAGAACTACGTTCTGGAGGAGGCCGTTTTACTACTCGCTAAATTTTAGTAAACAGTAGAAGTTTTTCTCATCGATGGTTCATTGTCGGCCAGTATGTCATCAATTTAAAAAATTTCGCTGAGAAACGTTTTTACGTAGTAAAGCTTTAGAGAATTGTAAAATGCGGTGAAGAATATGTATATCCCATTTAAGAATTTCAAGTTGACCTTCTCGTGACCTTAAAGGTCATGATCTAGTGAGTATTCAATGCATTTTTAAATCCTGGAGCTTGCAGGATGTTTGATACATGTTTTTCAAAATTGTTTTTTTTTTCGAGATCCAACTGTATGCAGGATTGAAATACCCTGTTTGAGAAGTTATGCAATGACTATATCAACTATTTCATTATTGTAAAGTAAAACTACTGCAATAGAAATTTTCGCTGGAACTTTTTTTTAAATAAATGCACTTTTTCTATCAAAATTTCGTTCGAAAATGGAAGATGGTTCGACCATGGGCGGTTTCCTTTGCGCCAATTGTGAACCGAGATATGAAATTTTACTCATTCCAGCCACTTATAAACAAATTAAGACATAATTGCCTGGAATTTACACTGAATATTTACTAATATTTAAAACTCGTAACTCAACATATTACATTTTTTATAGCATATATTGTTCGAAAAATATCGAACTGAAGCTACCTCACAGCACACCAAAACGGCAAGGTCGCGCGCGGTCTGCTTCCGCATATATAAGACACTCGAGCGCTCGCTCGAGCTTCTTCACGCTTCATTTTTATCGTATTACGATATTTTTTTTACCAATTAAGTAAATAAACTATAAAAGAGGATTCTAGGGCATATTATATGATCAAATGATTAACGAAAGTCTCACTTTAATAATGTTAACAATAATAATAATAAATATATTATTTATTAATGCTTACAGAATTTTATAACAGTTTACTTTCCTTTCTTTACATAAAATTACAACTAACTGACTTTGTGTGTCGCTGGTATCGTCCGTAATAAATAAGAACTCATGTATTTAGTCTCGTAAATTTGCGGCAGATCTGCGTTTGTATCATCAGAAATGACACATGAGGTTTCCTAAATCCTCTCTTTGAGATGCAGAAGTAGATCCTGCATTCGACAAACTGTCGTGCACTAATTATTTATCTCGGCTTCCTCTATATTGTCTATGAGGATCTCTTGAGAAGGAACTGAACACCATTCCCGTCTGTGGATCGGTCTCCACGACGCAGACTGGGGGGTAGTTAGTAGTCCCAAAAATGCCTAGAGCCTATCAAAGTTAACCAATACAAATATATATTTATTTAATTTTCTTTAGAAAATTTCGAAACGATCCTTCGAGCTTTTTTGATAAAAATTACTCTGCATTATAGAAGTTGGTTTACATCTTGATACACAGCCACACAAAATAAAAATTATTTTCCAAAGGTGAAAGACACCTTTGTTTATCCTTATGTTTTTTGAGTCACGGAAATTATGGTGGTGTACTTTTCCCCTTCTTCTGATTCTTCCATAATACACTTGTGAGGGCTTGACAGACCGGGACAGGGAATATTGATAATCCGAGTATCTTTTGACCAGAAGATGCCAATACAACCCCCGGAAGTTGGAACCACCCCCTTCCTGAATGACAAAACATTCCAAAAATATTGCTCCAGTTTTTGAGGGCGAGTAACACGATAATTGCAGTACTTTCTCCCACACTTCTGGAACTACCCTTAAATGAAAAACTACCACTTAGCTAGATGAAATGTCAATTTGCGAAAAATTGAGCAGTGAAACATATATTTTTGACGTGATATTTGGAATCAGCGGCTCAAAAAACATAAGGATAGCTGTCTTTCACCTTTGGAAAATATTTTTTTTTGTGTGCCTGTGTTATTGCTGTAAGAAATTGCTTTTTTTCCTAAACCTCAGTGAAATCAATATTATAAGTAATAAGAAATTAAAATAAAACTATGAAAAATTTTAAAAAAGGCTCTTAGTGTAAATTTTACATGTCAATGAATTTTTCATAGCTTTATTATACTCTTCGCAAGAGTATATTGTATTTGATCGGCACATTTCTAAATCAGTAAATATCGCTCGTAGAGAAAAAAATTTTATATCGTTATGTTGGTGAACGAATTCTGAACAACTCTCAAAATGTCCGTCTGTCCGTCTGTCCGTCCGTCACGTTTCATGTAAGCACGATAACTCAAGAAAGAAAAATCCGATTGTATTGAAATTTGGAGAGTAACTTAGTGTTAGCTAGAGGAAGAACCCTATTGTTTTTTAACAAAATAGATTGGTAAATAAAAAAGTTATTAGTAATTTAAAATATAAAAAAATAGTTTTTACATTTTTTTATGGTTTGTAATAAGTAGAAACCTTGCGAAATGTTATTTCCTATCACTATATATTTTATAATACATTTTACTAATGTGTGTTTCCTAATAATCACATTAAATTTTCTAATGGTATATATTACACTCATTAACAATTTTAGTAATAAGAAATGGTGGTGTAGCGGCAAGAGTTTCGATCCCTCAAATCGTGATTTTTGTTTTTATATATTTTTTTTCACAACAAAGTTGGTATCACAAAATTTAGAATGTCCAAAAACTAACATTATTTACAAGAAAAATGCGAAGAGTATCCTATAGAATGTGTAACAATTATATAAAAAGCTCAGTAAATCGGCGAAGAGTATAATGCTTCCACTAGTTTTGATTTCTTATTGCTTATAATAGTCCCCTATCAAATGTACATCCGTGGGATCTTTGATGATGCAAGTGTGGTAGTGGTCTCAATCTCTCTGTTTGACCTTGGAGAAACATACTTTCGATGTTTGCACTCTCAGAAATGGTGCGTTTGATTGCTGTACGCGCAAAACAAAATGGCAACCATCTCAAACACTTTTTCCCATTTATATAAGTAACCATTGGGATTACGAAAAAAAGTTTTATATAAAAAATATTGCTAAATCAATTATACAGAGAAAAGGTGTTACAATTTTTTATGTAGAACTAACCGCTCTCTCAAAAAGTTTAATTTTAAAAAATTAATATGTCTAATGATGAGAGATTTGCCACTACATATTAACATATTTGACACTATTTCTCGGGCCACTGGAAACAATAATTATAACTAAAACATTACAAACATAAATAAATTAACAAATACCCCCATCTTCCCTTATGTTTTACACTATAGGTAGGCATAGGAAATTGAAAGAAAAAGTACCTATATAATTTTACCGTTTTCCTTTTTACTTCCTTCTCATTTTCCTATCTGTGTAGCTGGCTGATGGAACCCATCCAAGGCCAGAAAATGGAAAAAAAAATTAACGTTTAATGAAGAAACTTATAGAAACACAGTAGTTACAGATTTATATAGACAAAGTACAGACAAGCAATACTTTTCACATCTACAATGACATTTTTAATTAAAATCATCGTCACTTTCAATGCAAATCTCACTTAGCCCCAAATCTTCATCATCGCCTTGCTCGCACTCTCCCATATTATCACTTCGGTCGAGATTACCCTCGCACTTACACATTTCGGTACACCGGAGTCCATTCGACTGAAACGTACATGGAGGAGAGCAACGCCTTTGGGAGCATGAGCAGCGACAAAGTTCCAAGATAAGCTCTGGAGCACAAGGTTTGGTACAAGCAACTGGCTCGTATGTGCTCCCTACTTTCTTCCATCCAAAATCTGAGGGTGGTGGGTTATTGGGATGCTGAATGAGGTCCTTATTCCACTAAAAACACTGCAGGTGGGCCATTAGCAAAGCCGGATCCAGTGCAGATCTTGTTGGAGGAAGGTTCTCATCTTGACATTGTTTCTGGGTAAACGACAACCATCTCACAGCTCCTATGTCGGTCAGTGTTGTTTTGGGGATATAAAGCTGACAAATTAACGCTTCCAAGTTAGCCCTGACATTTTCTGTGAGAGACAGTGTAGTCCCCAATGTAGCCAAAGCTTCTAGCACCTTATCACTTGCAGTATTAAAAGTTTTCCACCACTTTATTTTACCTTTGCCAGCAAATGATCCTGTTACATCTGCTCCTGAAAGTGCGTGTAATCCAGGAAGTTCAGAGGCTTTCAGAGGTCCAAGTGCTCTGTAAATTGAACCTAGCTGAACAAACCTTTTCATGCCATGGCCAAGGAAAAATGCAAACTCTTTCGAAGGTTGGGGATATCGCCTTAGTGCCAAAATTAGGACATCAGTATCGGGGGAGAATACATGAGTAGTTTTAATTCCTTTCTGTGCTAAACATACTGTATGTAATATGATCTTTGCGTCCGCCTCCTCCTGCGTACTTGAAAGGCTTGATACATTATCGCCATGTGATGAAGCTGCTTTGTCCCTCCAACTGATTACAAACCTTTTGTTATTGGTCACGCCAAATTGAAGAATCTGACCGGAAAGGAACTCAGTCAGTCCATCCTTCGTCTTATCGTGGGACAAGAATTTATTCATTGCTATACTTCCAATTTTCGTTTCTGGTCTGATTTTGTACTGGATTGGATCTGAGCCTTTTTGCCGAATCACTCTCATGACTTTCTTCAACGAGTTTTCTTTGTAAGAGTCGAAAACAACATGGACTTCACTGTAATTGCTGAATTTTTGCCCGAACCATTTGCTGAAGCTTAAACCGAGGTCACGGCATGTCTTCACTGTGCTAGGTTTGTGGTAGAGGTGAAGAAACGCCATGCCTTCTATTATCGCAGCTTCTTCCTGATGCATGATCATCATTGTTTTCTTCGGCAGGTATACCTTGCATTGATTCAAGAGCATCCATAAGTTTGTACTTAGCTAGACAATGGTGCATACTCCCGTCAACTGCAAATAATGACTTCGGTAGTGCTGAGAACTAGTAGTTGCTCAAATAGTATCTCAAATCTACGTCAGGTCTGCTTCTGGATGCTATCAATTATCTTGAAATAAGAGATAACTGTCTTTATGGCTATAGATTTGTCTTTGAGGGTAATTTTAACTTTTTTTGCTGCCGTTTTACACGTTTTAATAAAATTCTTTTTCAACGGATCCCAGAACTGAATGTTGTTAGTATGAACTCTTTGCTCTAAGAAGGAATTATACAGATCTTGGCCAGCTTCCGCCACACTGTTTAAAGACATCTTTATTTGCCGTGGAAAGACTCTCTGAGTTAGGATATTAATGAGCTCATCAGTTTTGCAGGGAAAGGGATTTGTTGTGTTTTGAAACGCTTCCTTTAGTTTAAGTACGTTATCATCCTGACGCTGCTGAAGTTTAACGGACACTTCACGGTGTTTACTTCGTTCTGTATTTTGAAAACCTATCATTTTTTCAGTTTCACATGCAATTCTAGTTAGTTCCGAATTGGCAAGAAAGAAACGATTTCGAGCATTCTCATTAAGCGTTATACCAAGTCCCCCATGTACTTTAGTTTTCGATTTTGGTGTTCCAGGGCTTCATAATTTTAAAAGTTAAGTTTCTGGGAAAATGGTTAGTCCTGCATAAAAACTTATAATAACCTTTTTTGTGTAAAATTAAATCAATTTTACATATTTTTTGTATAAAATTTTTTTCGTAATCCCAATGGTTACTTAGATAAATTGGAAAAAGTATTTGCAATGGCGGCCATTTTGTTTGCGCGCAGTACTCATGCGCATCATTTTTGACTTCAAGGCCTAACAAAGAGATTCAGACTACTACCACATTTGCATCATCAAGGAGCCCACGGGAGCTTATTTTTGTACACTTGGCAGGGGACTATAATATTGATTTCACTTAGGTTTAAGAAAAAAAGCAACTTACTACATCAAAGATCAAAATGTAAACCAACTTCTATTAACGCAGAATAATTTTTATCAAAAAAGCTCGTGAGAGATCGTTTACAAATTTTCTAAGGAAAATAGAAAAAAAAAAAAAAATTTGTATTGGCCAAATTTGGTAGGCTCTGGGCGTTCTTGGGACTACTACGAAAAGCCTCAATGTGCAGCGCTAGCGGCCAAGATGCAAGGCAGCTCTGCTAGGTTCATTCCGTGGTGTGAGGTAGCATGAAGCTGCGTTTTAGGAAGTTCCTACACCATGCTGAGCCACTGTCTCATATCGCCATTAATACTTAGGTCCGATAATCTGAATGATGATTGATTGAAGAAGGATAATAATAAGACAAACATTCATACCCACCGATGTTGTCGGGGCTCGAACCCAGTTCACAATAGACAGTGCTGCCAGCATATTCGAAACAAAATACACTTTAGCCGACTGAGCTACCGCCTATACAACTAGAGATATTAAATAAGAGTCAATTTTGAAAATTCTTTTGTTTAAACAAATGTCTTCCAGGAATCTAATTCTGAAACCAAACTTGCAATGTGTATAACAAGACAGTTTCTTTTAGGTGATTTGGACACTTAGTTTTATTCAACTAAGCAAATACTTCTTCAGTTATGCCTGAGAATAAGTGATTATGAGATTGAAATTAAACAATTTTCGTATAATGTAAGCAAAATATTTAGTAAAATTTAAATATATTCATATAAAGCGTTGATAGGCGTTCAGCGACTTTAATAGTTGGGAGTTAAGCAGGGATTTTGTCACGCGATCACGTGTGCCAAAATAACGCATTTATTTATTGAAATAGCGCTTATTTTTACACATGCAATAAGGTAAACATTCGATTTCCTCGCGACGCGCGACTTACTCAACATTGAACTAATATCATGCCATGACCTATCTTTCTATTCCTGGAGCGGTTTTCGTAATTTCATCTCTCTCGAGAAAAATTGCTTTAAAATTAAATTTCAAGTAAGTGTATGATAGATAACGTAGTTTAACAGAAAATCAATATAAGACATTACTCACTGTTATTGGCGCAATATGATCCAAATACACTTGTTTTATAATGTCAAATCACTAATAGAAAGAAGGTAAAACAAATCCATCAGTGTACTTCTATGTTCCTGATTTTTTATTGAAATAAGAAATAAGTAAGCACTATTAGAGAATATTATTATGATTTGCATAATACCTAAATAATATTCTCTAATCATGATAAAAGCAAATAAATAAAAATAATTAATTGTAAAAAGTAAGCACTATTTCTAATGACAGTAAAAGAAATATATAAAGGATCTCATACACTTTGAATTATTAGGCAACTTGCATTTTATTACTTTCACATCCAGTGGAAGTATAGTAACGACAAAAAATTTTTGAAAATTTCTGTTGTTCAAATGGGCTTAGAATTAATTATTTTTTATTTATTTGCTTTCATTATGATTAGAGAATATTATTTAGGTATTATGCAAATCACAACTTACACACTTTTTTTATTTATTATGAAAATACCTACTTTCTGTATATTGTTGCCCTAATCTGGGCACGCTAATATACTAGTTAGGTAAATACTTTAAAACACTCATTATTGGAGAACAAATCAAAACAACTACTCTTCTAGCTAATACTGACGAAGTATTGAATTACATGATAGAATTCTTGGCATTTTAAATGAAAAAATATTATTGAAAATTTATTAAATTTATTATTTATTAAAATTATTTAAATTCACTTATTCACACATTTTTATTCAATATGAAATTATCTACTCTCTGTATAGTGGTACCTTAATCAGGTCACGCTAATATACTACTTAGGAAAACACTTTAAAACACTCATTATTGTAAAACCAACCAAAACAACTACTCTTCTAGCTGACGAAATATTGAATTACATGATAGGATTCCTGGCATTTTAAGGCAAAAAATATATAGAAAATCATTCATTGAAATTCAGTCATTGATAACAATTATTGAACCTTACATTCTATTTCAACTGTATAAAAGTTGTAAAAGTTTTTTCGAACTCATTAGTTCTCATCAGTAGAGTATAGAAACATTCATTCATTATTTACCAGCCTATTCTTGATTTAGTTTTACAATTGATTATAGTATTAGCTAGAAGAGTAGTTGTTTTGGTTGGTTTTACAATAATGAGTGTTTTATAGAGTTTTCCTAAGTAGTATATTAGCGTGCCCAGATTAGGGCAACAGTATACAGTAGGTATTTTCATAATAAATAAAAAAGTGTGTAAGTTATCATTTGCATAATCCTAAATAATATTCTCTGGGCTTAGAATGTCATGAAACGTCGATATTTCAGGTTCAAGCGAAAAAAAAAAAAAAAATTCTGTCTGTCTGTCGGTCTGTCTGTCGGTCTGTCTGTAACTTTTTTTGTGCGCACGATTACTCTGGAACCGTTTAAGATATTGACTTGAAATTTGGTATACGTATGTATTTTAACGTGATCTGGAACTGGATTGTATTTTAATCTTATTCCGTCGAAGGGTTAGGGGGTAAATTAGGGTAAATGGGGGTAAATAGATAAACCAAGCAGGTAAGAAATTGGTATTTAGTATACACAAGAGAAGCTATAAGGTCTCAAATTCTTTTTGGCATTAGCCACCCCCATTATCACCCTCACCCCATTATTAAAGGGGTGGTGTAATTTAGTGTGTGTACAAAAACCAAAAACCTCAAAATTTTTTACTTCATCCACCCTCACTACCAATCCCCTATAACCACCCCCACCCCACTACCGATGTGTGATATCGTTTTATAGGCTATACACGATTTCCAATATGGTATTATTAAAGTTCCATAAACAATTTTTTCCACATACAAAATTTTTTCGTTGTGAGAGACTTGGATGAAAAATCTGGATGAGGAAGTAGTGATTCCTTGGGCAGCGGTTTTTTGAATTTTATTAGAGTGTTTATTTGTATGAAAAAATAGGCTATGGCAAACATTAGCCCTTAAACAGCAATATTTAATTTGCAACAAATAATTAAAGATATAATCGCTAGCAATTAATTTCAAATGAGAGAGTAGCAAACAGCAGCCATTGCATTCGCACTGACATGGATGTTAAAAATTTTAGTGGCGACGTCCGTTTACGTTCTTGTGTTTATTTCACGTTTCAAAAGGCCCTAATAATTGAAGAAACTCAAAAAATACATTTTACACATACTGTATAGTGTCAATGTGTTGCAATATGTCTTTTAAAAGTAGAAATAAAGTATTTATTCTTGTAGCCGAAAATAAAAGTCGCCGGATAAAATTATTAACAGAAGAAGAAATGTAAAAGACATTTCTGAAAAAAATACTGCCCGTCACGTAGATTGTGGATTGTTTAAGGCCCTGAGTTGGCCTTTCTTCACCTCGACTTAAAAGACTTTTGTGAATTACACTACAACTAGTTGTTGCTCAGGATTCCAAGATTTTTTCAAAGCTTACAAGTTAATTTCCCTACATCTTCAGGTATTAATTTCGCCTGTTAGGTAATTTAGCGTAATGCGGACTAGTACCTTGCATTCACAAAGTATATGTTCTTCAGTCTCAGTTGCAGCTTCGCAATACCTGCATTTGTCATCTTCTGCTATGCCATGTTCTTGAGATGATATCTTAAGGTGCAATTGCCAGTTAAAAGGCCTATAATCAGCCTTAGGTCGGAATTTTCGAGTTCGAGAAGCCTTGTGGCATTCTTTGTCGAAGAGGTTATAAACCTTTTTGCTTGTCTTTAGCTTCATCCAGTAGAACTTCTTTTGTTCCTTTTCCCATTTTTAGACCTCCTCCATTACGTGTCCCTTAGATAAGCCACAGAACGTTTCGGGTCTGCAAAATGGGGCTTCAGCCCATTCCCAGGCAACACGGTCACGTCATTTTGACGTCATTTTTTGGTAACTATTCGTCGGCGACGTCATGTTACCAAAAAGTGACGTCTTAATGACGTCTTATTTTATTACGTCGTAATGCCGTACATTAAATTCGTCATTATTACGTTTTTATTTAGTGATTTTAAACACCAGTGATGTCTTAAAGACATCTGCATTTGTACGGCATTTTGACGTACATTAAACTCGTCATTATTACGTTTTTATTTAGTAATTTTGAACACCAGTGACGTCTTAAAGACGTCTGCATTTGTACGGCATTATGACGTACATTAAATTCGTCATTATTACGTTTTTATTTAGTGATTTTAAATACCAGTGATGGCTTAAAGACGTATGCATTTGTACGGCATTATGACGTAGATTAAATTCGTCATTATTACATTTTTATTTAGTGATTTTAAACACAAGACAAAAAACATTAGTTTTACAAAATTGCCACCACAAAAATTATTTACAGAATCTTTAAAAATACAGTAATAATAAGTGGATCTTTAGCATTAATTACATGGTAATAATTACCCAAGCAGCAGACTGACATCATTATTTGGTCACATTGGTCGACGACGTCACGTGCCGAAAAAATGACGTCTCAGTAACGTCATATTGTAACTGAATTATAACGTCATGTTGAGACGTCGACGCGACGTTTGGTGACGTAATTTTTTCATTGCAGAAATTATTTCACGCCACATGCAAACTATGCATTACCACGTTGTTTGTTGCATAAAAAATATTTCTAGATGGCGCCACATACAAACCACTGAAAATAATCAGTCCTTCTTTATACCTTATACTCTAATGAATTTATAGAAAATAAATAATAATATAAATTACAATGTTCAAATACATTCAAGAAACGTTGATTGATTTGGATGGATCCTATAATGGTCAGGCTAAAGATCATTATTATGTGGCTGGGCCGAGATAGCATAAAAACCAGTGAGTGCTTCACCTATTAATTGTCCATTCATCTACATCGTACATGGCAGCTTATCCTGTAATGCATATCATACATCGGAAAATGGAAAAATCCTAGAGCCCTTAAGATTTACATGCCATATTGCACCAAATTGGCTTATTTATTATATTTCTCATATGTACATTTCTCAATTAATCAAAAATAGCTTACATATGTAAGCCCATCGACGTTATTTAAGCGACGTCTGTTGACGTCATTTAAATGACGTCAATGGGCTGTGACATTTTGCCGTCATGTTTCACGTCATTTTCACATCATTTTCACGTCATTTTCACGTCATTTTCACGTCATATTTAACGTCGCATTGGTGATAAAGGTGCCGAAAAAGTAACGTCAAAATGACGTGACCGTGTTGCCTGGGTTTTCTTGCAAGACTGTCAGCTAATTCATTGCCTTCTATTCCCATGCCCTGGCACACACATCAAGGTAACCTTGTTGTGGTTTGCTGGTTGTTTCAGGGATTGTCTGCATTCCCAGGCAATTTTAGACTCGAAGGTATAGAGATCCTTTATTCACAAAGGGAGGTATTTCTGGTGAACTTGAGATAATCGGTAATAATAAAATATCTGAAATAGTAATATTTCTAGGTATAGTACCGTTGCAGACATAAGTACGGCCTCGGGCTATACCCGAGAGAATTACGTCAATAAAAATTTCAGATATCGATAATCATTTTAAACGTACGTACAGGACTTACTTCTCTTTCAGATCCTGATATCTCTGAAAATTAAATACTTATAAGTAAATAAAGAGTTTATAATTATAAAATGTAACTGAAATAGTTTCATAAAACACACATATTCAATGGAGAGGCCTCTTAATCCGGTTCTAGTAAGACAGCTGTACAACAAATTGTTGTTTCTCTTTCCTTAAACGAATAATTTTTTTCGCTCATTATTCTAATGCGATTTTATGGCTATTTCTTTCATAAGTCCATATAAATCCAACTCTATTATACTTACTTTGATATTAGAGATGTTCCTTCCTAAGAATGTTGTCGCTAGGCCGCATGTCCGAAGTCATTTGTGTCTCATATCGGACCCTTTCCTAATGTCTCTTCCTACTCATCATTCGTGCATTTATACGTATCTCGTTTTCCAGTGCATGCATCGGCAATCACGTATATTACAGCTTATAATCTATAGTTCGTGTCTCTACGGTACTAAAACATTTGCCTAGGGAAATTGTCGAATATTCCCCGCCTCTAAGGTAAATCTTATATATGGAAAATATTAGACAATATCCTTATTTGGCTTATAATCTATAGTTCGTGTCTACAGTTACTAAAACATTTGCCTAGGGAAATTGTCGAATATTCCCCGCCTCTAAGGTACATCTTATATATGGAAAATATTAGACAATATCCTTATTTGATATATAAATATTCGAGTACGTGTAGACTACAGATTGTAGGCTGTAGTAGCAATTAAATAAAAGCGATCGAACAACTATCTATTTATATCTATTTATATATCTTTATATCCTCTGTAGAGTATTATTTCTTTAACATAATTTTTGTTTTCAGGTAAGTTACCGAAACTAGTTTGTGGACACCATCTCTACAGTAAGTTATAATTTTAATGTTGGTTTTATCACCTTTCTTGAGCACTGAGTAACGACGAACTTCTTTCAAAATTGTCGGGAACGCATTAGCTTAACCTATGTTGTAAAGTAATGAAGCGGGTACACAAAAAAGTCAATACAGCCTTTAATGATGTACGAAGATAACATATCAGCCAACCGCTTTGTTTGTCTTTAATCACTTTACAAGATCACGTATCTCATCTTGTGTAACAGACTGCATAGCTATTTGATCTATATGCGGATGGAGTTTTATATGCGAGTCATCTGTATGGAAATCAACAGTATTTACACTGTCAAATATAAATTTAGCTGAAATAGTTCTTGCATAAAATAATTTTCAATAATACCCGCTCTAGCCTATATATGGTCAATTATCTCAAGAACGTAGGAAGATCGGAGGCTGAATTTGTGTCAATGGTAACTTAATTACTCACCGATGTCATAACATAAGTTATTTTGAAAATACCACACTGACCCTGTCTTATCCTGCTAGACCCTTTTTGATCAATTTCGCTTAGGATTGTTTACGTTCAATGGTGTTTTATCGATAATTTCTAAATTATTGCGATTTTGGATAAGGGTTAATGAAGATATATCGACTGAAGTCAAATCCGGCCAGCTGTTGCACTGTTTCTGGTGTGTTTTGTCTATAATTTTTTAAATTATGGTGATTTCGGATATGGTCGATGAAAATAGATCAACTGGAGTTAAATCGGGCCAATTTGTGTTCGATCGTATTTTATCAATATTTTTTTTCAATTTCTTTAATTTCGGATATGGATCGATGAAATTAGATCGATAGGGTCAAATCAGGACAGATTATGTACGATGGTGTTTTATCGAAACTAACCCCTTTTTATTACTCACGAATTGCCATAAGGAATCAACATTATAATATTTTCTGAAACTTTACACACTGTTTGTATGCTTAGTTAGTATATATTTTTAATTTAGTTCTTAAATTACTATATTTATCGAAGTGACAAGCGTCATGTCAATTAAATGTTAAAGTTACAGATGCCATATCAATTAAATGTCAAAGTGGCGGAAGTCCTGTCAATTAAGTATCAAAGTGGCAGCTGTCATATTAATTCAATGTTAAAGTGACAGATGTCATATGAATTAAATGTCAATTACATATCAAAGTATCTGTGTTTCTCACATCTTTTGATGTGTTATGGCTGTTTTATAAACGTCATTTTCAGCGACAGGTATCTGATGGTACGCTCGCACTAAATCAATCTTGGAGAAAATAGTGCAGCTGTGCAACTAAAGTCGTGAATATGAGGTAATGGATATCTGTCTGGAATAGTAATTGTATTTAGTTGTCGATAATCTCCACAAGGTCTCCAGTCATTTTTCTCTTTTTGTGCTACTAAATGAAGTGGTGAAGAAACTTGAGAAGATGATGGTTTACAGATACCCAATTCCACCATGTTGTTAAATTCTTGAGCTATTTTAAATTTAAGATTGTCTAATCTACGAGGTCGTAAAAAAGGTAAATGACCTTCAGTAACTATATGATGTACAACAGAATGTTTAATAGGTAAATTGTAATCTGGTGAACTAATTAAAGTAGGAAATTGTAAAAGTAATTTGTTATATTTATCTGTTAAAGGAAATAATTTAAGTGTGTCTAATCTATGATTGTCTAAAGGACTATTTTTAATAAAATAATTATTTGACAAATTAGTCTTGTTATCAATTATTCGAGCTCCTTTAAGATCGACAACTAAACCGAAATGAGACAAGAAATCTGCTCCGACGATTGGAATGTCAATGTCTGCAATATTGAAAACGAAAGGAAACAATAAATAAAAAGTCGACGTTTGCTGCCAGAAAAGTCATGTCAATTAAATGTTAAAGTTACAGATGCCATATCAATTAAATGTCAAAGTGGCGGAAGTCCTGTCAATTAAGTATCAAAGTGGCAGCTGTCATATTAATTCAATGTTAAAGTGACAGATGTCATATGAATTAAATGTCAATTACATATCAAAGTATCTGTGTTTCTCACATCTTTTGATAATTTTCTGATGTTGAATAAATCTTGTTAAATTGAAATTATTTTCCTTGACTTCTATTGAACCTTAACTGTTATCTATTCGACACAATAGTTCTAAACTATTATAGAACTGTAACTGCAACGTTATAATATTTCTAGTGCTAAAACAGACAGTTTTTATCGTACAAAAAGTAAAAGGTAATTAATATTTTTTGAAAAAGAGAGTATTTTTCGATTTATTATTATTGTAGAGAAATAAAAGGAACAAATTAATTACAATTTTATTACCTACAAAAATCACATTTTTTTTTTAAAATTAATATACAAGAATATATTTACTAAAAAGAACTTGCAAATATGTACTTCCACCATCTGGCAGGTCTGTGATTCACGTATTTGCAACAATTTTTCTTCATTAAATATGCGTAGATTAGCTATCTATGCAGCTGCAAAGTTTGAACCAGCTGAGTATTTTTATGTAATATAAAATTATTTTTCCTGTACAATATACATATAAGATACTCATTTTTTATTTTATATGGAAATATGAGTACATAAAAGTTGAACTTTGAAAAGAATAAAAGAAAAAGTAACACAAAAGTAATTTTAAAAGGTTAAACAAAACGACATTTTAAAAACATATTACAGAAAATAAAACCCACGAGTTTCAGTTTTATATCATTTGTCACATTTATCTCACATTGAATCCCTACACAGATATTTGACTCCGAATATTTTTCCACTTAAATTATTAAATAAAAGTTAGTGAATAGAATGTCAGCATATCGTTGCATTGTATCAATTTGTCTTCCGTTCTGGAAGTGTTGACAGCAATACTTGTGTAAGGCTTTGTAGTTGTTCAAAGCCCTGGAACTTTCATAATCCGCACTTTACAGCTCTACACACTCCGAGATATGTAGGATTATAATCACCTGTGTATGTATTATATATTGTTTGTAAATTATTTTGATTTGAAAAGTGTCACGCATCGTACTGTTCAACGTATGTTGGATACTTGGAAAACTCTGCTCACCTACGTTGTTATTATTGGCTTAGCCCCGTCCTTATCCGTTAAATTAGGGAATCAAATTCGAATTTTCTTAAGCTATGAGTTACCTGAAATGTCAAACGACGAACACGTCGAGTGATTTTATGAAGAAACGATTATATAGAGTCCTAAACAGCTTCGTTTCTGAAATACATGGTATTAACTTGTCCTAAATGTATTATCTATTAACTTGTCCTAAAGTTAAAATCATTATATCTTAGTAGAAACACCTTGAATTTTCTTTTTTCTTAACGCAGTTTGTGAAATTGAATAATAGTAATCCCTGTGATTTTAATACCACGTCAGGAGATCCGTAAGGATTCATTTTGGGCCCCTTACTCTTTGTATTATTTGTTAACGACGTAAACGTACACATTAAGTACTGTAAATTTTTACTCTATGCAGATACCCAATTGGCACTTTAGAAGGCTAATCATTATAGAAAAATTTATATGCTCGTTTAGATTACTGAAAAGTTGTGAACTTTTAGTGCGGGTAATCAGTTTCATAACAACTCAAAGTTGTATATAATCAATAATACAATATTAAATTGTGTCTCTGAAACGTAAGTTTCAATACAAATAATTTTAACTTCAAGTCAGAAAGCCTCGCAGAAAGCTTAGTTTTATTAGAAAATCTAATAGAGATAATTATATTACTATTTACTAACGTAATATTTTGTCGAACTCCTCTATACATTTCCTTAAATATATATGGAATTAAACCAGACTGCAACCAACAGCTATTCTCCGGACTAATGCCCAGCCGAGCTCTGTATTGCCACAAAACGCTATGTTAAGGTTACTGCTGCTTGGAATGCAATGGGCATCGGCCTCTAGAGGGATTCTATCACTTTTGTTGCATGTCGTGGTTTTATCTCGTCATGTACCATGAGTGATCGAGGGTCTCGTTTCAGCCATTCCGGATCGTTTCAGCCATTCCTTGTACTGATGAGAGCCAACAGCTCGAAACTGCAGTTTGCAAGAGGTGTGGAGTGGCTGACACGAGATCTCCTTTGACTGAGAATAAGTCTCTCGGCTGGTGTTTGTTGCAATCGAAACCTTAGCGTTTTATGATAATACGTAGTTATTGCACTTAACGCGGCCAGGCTTGTAATTCGTAATCCAACGCTTGGCGGGGCGTTAGTCCGAAGAATAGCTGCTGATTGCAGTCTGGTTTTTTATTCCTTATATTAGTCTAGGAGATAGCTACATATATGGGGCTTGGAATGTAACCTGTTGGCATTGCTGTTATATTTTAGCAAATATTTTTCTGAGTATTTTATCTTATGTGAGCCAGACCTCCTCCCCCGACCGTTTTGGCGCTAGCCGCCCCCGAAAATATTCAATTGTGGAACAGAGTATGGGTTTGGTGTTAGTTGAAGAGGGTATCTTGGCCATCAACATTCGATATGTGCCAACATTTTTTTCTCCGTGCAATTGGCAGCACTGGCGACATCAATAGGTCTTTCCCACGTTTTTTTTAATTGAATATTTGAGAAGTTCTCTTTAAAAAAACTCACCCGTATTTTTTCTTTTTTGCGAAATTTGCTTCTTTTCTACAGAAAAAATTATTATGTTATACGAATTGAAAATTGGTGGCATTGTTTCTTCACTAATGATGCATTCGGGGGACGGACCAATCAGTATACTTTAGCACCCTTTGTAGAGGCTACATATGAGCAGATTGTACGTATATGTGTTTGTCTCTTTCTAGTTTTACCGAACTGATAGACATGTTCCAAATGTTCCAAATGTTGTACATCTGATTGACTTGCGATTAATATATCATTCAAATAGACGAAAACGAAAGGTAAGTTGACAAGTCCTTCATTCATAAAACGTTGGAAAGTTTGACCGGCATTTCGTAGGCCAAAAGGCATGCGGGAAAATTCAAACAGTCCGAAAGGAGTTGTTATGGCTGTTTTATAAACGTCATTTTCAGCGACAGGTATCTGATGGTACGCTCGCACTAAATCAATCTTGGAGAAAATAGTGCAGCTGTGCAACTAAAGTCGTGAATATGAGGTAATGGATATCTGTCTGGAATAGTAATTGTATTTAGTTGTCGATAATCTCCACAAGGTCTCCAGTCATTTTTCTCTTTTTGTGCTACTAAATGAAGTGGTGAAGAAACTTGAGAAGATGATGGTTTACAGATACCCAATTCCACCATGTTGTTAAATTCTTGAGCTATTTTAAATTTAAGATTGTCTAATCTACGAGGTCGTAAAAAAGGTAAATGACCTTCAGTAACTATATGATGTACAACAGAATGTTTAATAGGTAAATTGTAATCTGGTGAACTAATTAAAGTAGGAAATTGTAAAAGTAATTTGTTATATTTATCTGTTAAAGGAAATAATTTAAGTGTGTCTAATCTATGATTGTCTAAAGGACTATTTTTAATAAAATAATTAATTGACAAATTAGTCTTGTTATCAATTATTCGAGCTCCTTTAAGATCGACAACTAAACCGAAATGAGACAAGAAATCTGCTCCGACGATTGGAATGTCAATGTCTGCAATATTGAAAACGAAAGGAAACAATAAATAAAAAGTCGACGTTTGCTGCCAGAAAAGTCAAAGTCAGACGTCATAAAATTATCAAACTTCAGTCATCTTTGAGGATTATCAGATTTTTTACAACTCTTACTGAATTTGCACCATTCACCTCCACAACGATAGGCATTGGCACCATAAAGTTGATGGTAGTAACAAATAGTATTATCTGTACGATCAAACTTCTTGGGAAAATTATTACGGCTAGGTGAACGATTGCGATTAGAAATACGAGTTTGTGAAATGTTTCTACTCCTGCAATTACTGCAGAAAGAAGTAGAAGGTTGAGGCTTGAAAGATTGATCAGGTAATTTAGATTCTAAAGAGCTTAGTCGAGAATTAAAAATTTCTTGTCTTTGTAAGACTTGATTAATTGAATCATGGAAAGTGATTGAAAACTTTTTGATAGTGGTAGTTAAATCTGATTCAGAGTCAAGAGGATTTTTGGAATACGATGCAACCATCGAATTTTGACAAGGCTCCCATATCCGATCTGCAATATCGAGAATCTCTTTTGTGTCTGTTTTCCCGGAAGCTGTAATAGCGATATATACAGTTTGAGGCAAACGTCTTTTCCATAATTTTATCAATAAATCTTGACTAACCATGCTGAAACCTCCAACCATTTGGGAACCTGATAACAAATCATTGAGGCGTTTTTCCTCACTCGATGATAAACGTGAAATTAAAATTTTCTTTAAATTGATATATAGATCTGTTTCCGGGAGATTAGATATTATATCGTATATATTATCTATTACATCTAATGGCAAATTAGCTATAACCTGATCATACTTTTTCTTGTCATTGACAATTTTTGCAACAGAAAACTGTGATTCGATTTGGGTAAACCAAATTTCGGGTTTTGATTTCCAAAGCGGTGGTAGCTTGACAGATGTGACATAGTGGGTTTGAGGAAAATCCTCGTCTGAAGGTTGTGTTGGCATAATTAATTGATTGTGATTGGTTGATTGACTATTTCTCAGATAAAAAGGGAAATGTACTTTAACTCACTCACCAGCTGATGACAGTACTTGTAATGTTCAACTTCAATTGGGAAATAGGGAATTACCATAAATCAGAGGAACATCTATTCAAAATTTATCAGGAAAATTCTTCCCTTCATTAAACGGTAAGCATCATCTGGATCAATTTATAGTGGTAGTTAGTATATTGAATCTCTTCTTGAAATCATTGATAAAAGTGGTTCTAAATCGGGAATGTGTTGATCTTCGGGTAATTATATCTGAAGTTTCTTGTATCTTCGAGAGTAGAAATAATTTTGTCTCTTCTTCAATTAATCAGATAACTTAGATCTCATCATGAAGGTCATATGATCACGTCGGACATATATAGATCACGTCGGGGTTACCAAATTTATAGCGTCAATGCTATAAATAAAATTAAAATTGATGTAAATATACGTATATTTGTTTTCTTTAATACATCTTATCTTTTATTTGATTTGGGTGTATTTCAAAGTATATTGTTATTATTTTTGTTATCGAATCGAATGTTTATTCTTGTTTCTTCTCGACTCCATAGTAACTTCTCGATTTCCAGTGAGTGAGTCGCTATAGTCGCTGTAACATGACAGGACATTCACAGGATAACACTTTTTCATAATTTTCATCTATTAATACTTTTTTTATTATATTGAATAAACAAGACTCTATCTCAGTGTTCCCTTTAAGTGAAATGAACGTTTAGGTGCTAATTAATAATTTACCGCTTAGTTTTTACATTTTTCATTTCTGCTGACAAAAAGTTCATGTTTGAGACATAAGTCATTCACCGTTTCACTGTCAATAATAGGAAGATTATCACTTGCTGCCTTCTCAAAACCTTTCTCCATTTTAATGTCTACACAGTACACACACACACACACTTTTAAATAATTAATAAGAAATAGTTATATTCAAAATATTAGATACGTACGATCACAACGTAAATAAGAGAACATAACCTATCTTTTAATTATTATTTAATACCTATTTTATTTCCATCAGTGTTGTCAAGTGTCAGTTATTTGTTGAGAGCCGACATATAAAGTGTGTTTCTTCTGTTAATTGTTATCATTTATTTTATAGTAGGTGGTATTCAATGGAAATTCATTATTTTCAAAGCGGAGATAAAAAGTAGACATTCTTTAGTGAAATAGTTAAAGCATTTCCTCTTACGTTAAACATTCACATACATTAGGCAATATGGAAATAATCTCATCGGCAGGTTTCCAGACGAGATGTAAAATTTAGAAATGTCAACAGGTTCGGTTAATGTTCGTATGAAGCCGGAAATTGTTTAATTTTGATTGGAGGGTCCGCCCATGACGTAATTAGAGCGCATTTACTTGTTTGAAATATGGGATAAAGTAGACAATATTTTTTTTTTTAAAATAACCATTTGAAATTAAAATATTATACGATAAGACGTGTATATACAATATATATTAGGTGTTAATAAATTTTATTTATGACATAATACATGACATGACATGACATTATGACATTACATTGTTGACACTCACAAACATTATTCTTTGGTACAAAAACTACAAGTCAGAGAAGGTGCCAACATTTTTTTTTGAAAAGCATCAATTTTAGCCCGTTTTAGGCCAAAAGTCCAATTTTTGGCCAAAAAATCTGGAAAATGGTCAAGCAGAAAATGTTGGCATATGGCTTTCCAGCAATGAGCATTGGCAACGAAAATTTTCCGCCTGGTCAGAAAGGATTATACTACGTTCCAATTTTGGCCATAATTGATGTCGCCAGTGCTGCCAATTGCACGGAGAAAAAATGTTGGCATATATTGAATGTTGATCGCCAAGATACCTTCTTCAACTAACACCGAGCCCCAAAGTGTTATACTTTGTTCCACAATTGGATATTTTCGGGGGCGGCTAGCGCCAAAACGATCAGGGGGAGGTCTGACTTAAAGAAGATAAAATACTTGCTAAAACATAACAGCAATGTCAACAAGTTATATCCTAGGCCCCATATATGTGGCTATCTCCTAGATTATATACTACTAATTATACCTATTACTGTTCAATTCTTATGTAGTAGAAAGTAAAATACTGGGTTATAATATGGAAAACTATTTTTGCTATGACTGTAATGGAGTTTATTAGTCATGATCGTGAATAATTCATTACTCATGGGCTAGGACTAATCACAATTCGTATATGCAAGTATATACAAGAAAATGTTAAATATTTTCTTGTGGAGCACCAAATTGGAAGTCGTAGAAACTTGAAAGATAAAAGATATCGTTTTGTAATGTGACACATGCCACGTTTTCCCTCAATCCGTCAAAACTAAAAAAATGACAACCGGAAAGTGATCTCGTTGACATCCGGTATGTGTATTGTATATTATTTCAAAAGTATATTCTGCATTATTTGGATTAAAGTGAACGAACAAATTTTATATTTATGAATTTTAATCTCGGGTCAATTATTTTGCTAATACTTTTTGACACATAGGCACCGCATATGTTTTATCTTGTCGGTAACAATATCCCATTACATGGCCAGTGATATATTGGATTTCATAGCCTAATATTGAATCCTACTGAACGGCTTTATTAATTGCGCTATACGTACATTTGATATATGTCATATCGTAATTGTGGTGTAACGATAATTGTTATACACACTCTGGAGTAATTAAACTAATGGAGGATGAAATAAATAATTTTGATAGTTCTATTAATTTTTCCGCATAATAATTTACTCATGATACCTAATATACCTTAGTTCATTTCTTATACGACAAATGTCTTGAAATTTGATAGCAATTTCAAAAATTTTCCCAAACAATGTTGCTACCGTTTGAAAAAAACGTAAGCCATACCCTTTCATTTTTTATTTATTTGGCTAAGATGGGGATTATAGACATGAGAGATAGTTGTACACACTCAGTATCAACTTTTTTACATGTTGGCAGTAATACCGCATTTTTACGCAGATTAGATGATTTTGTCGAACCCGTACTCTACGATACTGCTCTAACGATCTTCAGGACGGTCATCCTGGACTCCAAAATAACCTGGAAACATCACACAGAGAGAAAAATACAAAGGGTCGCTGGGTGTGTAAAAGGACTTTTGGTAAAACAGAGACGGGTTAAACCCCAGGGTAACAATGTGGTACTATACTGTTACAGTAAGACCAATAATAACTTATACTTCGGTTGTTTGGTGGCCTGCTATAACCAGGCTACACATTCAACAGAAGCTAGCCAAACTCCAAAGACTCGCCTGTTTGGGAGTCACAGGAGCAATACGCACGACACAGCAGCTCTTGTGCCACATAGTGATTGAGGGCTAGGCTAGGAAACGGCCTACAGGCTGAGGTGAGATGGCCAGCGGACGATTGGAGATTTAGGTCACACAAGGACGACGCGATAGGGATTCACTCATTTCTGGTGGCTAGGAGTGATGATGATGACGATATGTTGCCTTCTTTCTCCTTTTCAGAACCCTTTGAGATTGTTATCCCCAAAAGAGGTGACTGGAACCCACTTGAGGACATGCTCAGGCCTGCTGATATCGTCTGGTTCACAAACGAATCGAGAAATGTTGAAAGTGCTGGAGAGAGGATATACGGTGAAAGACTCAGAGCTAAACTTTCTGAGTAGATTTGACGAGGTATTCCAGACAGAGATCTTTGCTATTTTGGTCTATGCACATAAGAATATACGTACGAAATATTCTAACAAACACATCTAATGTAGTGATAGGCAAGTGGCTCTCAAGGCCATTACATCAGTTAGGATCAAGTTAGTACTGGTAGAAAACTGTAAACAGGCTCTCTGTGAACTTGCTCATCCAACTGAGTCAAGCTTCTCTGCCTGGACACAGTAATATTGAGCAGGCAGGTGCTTTGGTCAGAGAGAGCTTACAGCAACCTCTATTGTTTCCGGAGTCTGCTCACGACTACTTTAGATCAAATGCCAAGAAGTCAATAGATAACTGGACTCGCTTCCAGTTCTCTGACTTCTGGGTCTCCTATTCAGGATACTGACGAGCGAAGCTCATTACCTCTAGGTCCTTGCTGAGGCGAGCAGAGCAAACCCTGCGATTAAGCAGGAAACATGTCAAAATCGTGATAGGTCTTTTGATTCAACACGGCTCTTTAGGAAAGCACCTGCACACTATGGAAATGATTGATAACCCTGACTGCAGGTTCTGTGGGGATGAGGAAGAAACTTCCATCCATGTCCTAACTTTCTGCCTCAGGCTTATGAGCTTGAGGCATAAACACTTCGGTGTTAGTTTTCCGGTGCTGGAGAAAATAATATAGGAAGGATCTTGGCCTTTCGGTTAGAATCCGGCCTGAATGGGGGAACCTCCTAAATCCGTAGCGGAAGCACAATGGGCCGCAAGACCTGAGTGCGGCAACCTTTTGTCGCTTCGATAAAAGCCAAAGAAGATTACCACATTTTTGAGTCAGGAAAGATATCCCATTCAAAATATGCATTAATAATAAGCCTTGAGGAGTTCAAAATGTCATCCATCATCATCAGAACTTTCAAAACTAGAAACAAAATATTTAGTTTCAGCATAGGTCAATTAAACAATAATAACGATAGATCGAATTGTTTAGTAGTAGAAACAGCGTTGTCATATTTCTTATGTTTATGATTTTGTGATTTGGTATATGACATTTTTTTTATTTATTATTAAAATATACGATCCTGAAAACCCGAAAACCACCATTTTGCACACCATAAAATAAAAGCAAATAAAGAATTCAAAATACTAGTCACCACATATCCACCTCGATCTTCTTATTTTAGGTATATGACCTTATCATCTGTCTCGTTTGCCTATTAGGCACACACGTGATCAAAGCTCTTTTCCATTAGCTCCTTAGTGACATTAGACCAACGTTTTTGAGAATGTTCTATTCGCCTCTTTCCCTGAACTATTAACCGTTCTATAATAACACCTCTTCAATTGATGTGGTCACAAAATTAGAGAATTTGGGAGAATACGATGCTGGAGATTATTTTTGAGGAACGTATTTATAGAATCCAGTTATCCAGAGCGATGGGCTGTTCGGGGAACTCATAGTACTCCAGATACACATCTTAAAAGCATCAATACGGCATCTGTCTGCTTCAGAAGCATAAACAAATGTGGAAAAAACTATAGTGCGTTAGCAAGATCATCTTTGTGCGTTTCATGATATTTTTATCACGCGAAATATTGCTCAAAGTTGCCGAACTTGCTATCTGCATTTTTCGCCGAATCTCATATTCGCAGTTGCCAGTTTTGTCTGCAGAGCTCCAAGATATACATCTTGCCACTACCTCACAGTCACCGATCATTAATGTGTCTGGGTACCTAGTTCAGTCTACAATCATAATTTGCACTTATTGTTTGAAGCATGTCCAACATGTGTATGAGCTCATCCTCGTTTGTTAGAACTAAGGTGGTATCATCTGCAAATATTAAGTTAAATCTTGGGTTCTCCTGTAGTTACTCCACCATGCCAGTACCTTCGTATCACATGTCCTCTATAGATATTAAAGATAATTGGTGACAGAATACAGCCCTGCCTGATCAATAATATAGTCGACAGTTTGTTCCATTTTGATAAGACTTACGGTACTCAATATGACAAAGGTACATAGGCATATAATATTCTGTTGCCTTTTAGATAAGTTACCTGAGTTCAGTATTTGCCCTCTAGTATCATGTCGTTTAACAAAATCTGCTCATGAGGTATTTGCGAAGACAGATAATGAGAAAACATTAAAAAACAGGTCTGGCTTGAAGAATATACACATACAGCATTACTTTACAGGCGTGTTATATTAATGTCAGTAATCTTATGGTACAAATATTGAGATTCTCCAGTCATCAGGCCAGATCTCTGTTTCCCATATTCTTTGACATATTCTGTGAAGCATTCTCGTTCGCACTTAAGTGCCTCGGCCGTGATACTGTCGAACTCAACTGCTTTTCCTGTTTTTATTTTGGCATAGCTTCTTCTACTTCTAATTCCAGTATTAAAGATTCATGTTCATAGTCCTACTGCTAGTTATTCTCTAATAAGTTTTCGTCCCGTTCTGTTACCTCATCGTAGGTGTGTCATAAAATAGTTATAAAAATTCTAGTTATCGTCCTACATTCATACCCACTGCAATCAAAATGCGATATCTGGTACGTTCACTATTTTTTCCCTGACTCAAGTAGTTTTTTGCCCTGCAATGGATTGTTTTCGTCTACTACGGTTCATTCCTATTAATAAAGTTTAGAGAGGTCAAGCTTTTTCACCAGTTATTAGAGCTTTTGTGTAGTTGGTATTGTATTGGGGTAGTTTTCTCTCCCTTAAGGGCGTGTCTCGATTTCTTTGTGTGAGCCCTAGTCAACACCTTCGTTCATGTATTCAGCCAATAGACTTATATTATATTTCTGTTCATGGAAGCTCTACAACTCAATAGTAACATTTTTTCCTTATTTTCACCTTTATATAGGGGATGTTTTTGGCTCTTCTGAATTAATCAATGGTTATATGGATTTTGCGATTTTAGATTTGAATTTTGCGTCAAAAAGTTCTAAGAATATCTTGATTGCTCTGGCATAACTGATGGGTATTCGTTTTTTGTGATGCTGTGTATTTTTTGATATGCTCCTGACATGATCACGCATATTACAACTTCAACCGTCATATCTCAAAAACCAAACATAGAGGCTCATCTTGAAATTTTGTATTCAGGATGTGCTCATTATTAACAATAATTTAGCACTTAGTTTAAAACAAAATTTGAAGGCGAGAAAAGGGGCGATTTTTGGCCTATTTTTTGGGGTCACTCTTTGTTTAATATTGTTTGTTTAAAATTTTATAAAAATCATTACAATATTTATAGAATTACTGATCGTTATAATATATTATTGTGATAATATATCCCTTCATATTTTAATATTAAACCATTAAACCTAAAATAGTGTTTATAATTCACAAAAAATGCATTTTCGCGCAAAAGCGTGTAGTTTATAATTTCCTTTATAAGTCCAAAACAAAATAACTACTACCTCTTGCATATCTTTATGGTATATCAGAAAATAAAACTCAGTGCTGGAAATGACCTAATTGTATTTGTGATTTATTGCTTTGCAAATCTAATCACTTCTGTAATCTTTGGGCCATAAATGAGAATCTCGTTAATCTTTTTATTCTTTAAAATTTTCTGCTGATAGTAAAACTACAAATTGCAATTAATTAGTGGTAGGGAAAGTCATTAATCAATGTTAACAAGACATTATCCTAGAGCCGAAGCGAGCGGAGCATGTAACGCAGATAAAATGTTTCGACGTTGGCTTGAGGCAGTTGTTTCCCATTCATTTTAAGATGCTTTCCCCGGATTCTCTTTAATTTATCCTCTTGATGCCTTCCTTTGACTTAGGTACTTTATGCATTCTGTGTATTTAAGCCGCAACAGGTGTTAGGTCATCAGGTGTAATGTGATCTTATAGAGGTTTGATGGCTAAGAATTGAGTGTCTTGGTTAACAGTTTTTCTTATTTTCCTTTTGAGATTCTTTACCACATAATATGTACTTATCCTCTAAAGAATCTAGAAATAATAGAATTACTTAGTATCTTGCTGGAAAATAACGCTAGGCTGGTGAATTTTGTGTCAAAGAAATAGATAAAGGGTGCCTCTTGAGAAGTAGGATAAATGAGAATTAAAAAAATAAAATAATGTAACTCAAAGCTTTAATAAAAATCTTCAATATACCGGTAATATTAAATACACAGCATTAAACATGTGTTTATGTAATATTCATACACACAATATGAATGCGTGATCGAGAGGTATGCAAGCTTGGCTCTCTCTATGATGTCGTGGGTTCGATTCCTAGTCATAATAGTTTTTCAGGAAAAGAAATTATAACAGACAAACCTTTCAGTGTATGATTGGGGAAGCACAAAAATTACATTAGGAAGAATGAAATTTAAAGTTCAACTAATTGCGAACACGCTTAGGAAAACGGACGTAGATAAACTGAAATTCGGAAAAAATTTAACAAAAGAGGCAGATAGCAAAAGAAGACTAAAAAATCAGGAATAATATTAGTAAGAGATAGAGTTGGGAACTTTCACTATTTAACTAAATTTGTGGTTGTTTTCTTGTGAAACATTTGATAAATAATTCTAATTACAAGAAAAACTGCTTTCTAATGTTTTAAAATAAGTATATTGATACTCTTCATATGTTTCGGCCTTTTCTCAAGAGTAAATACAAAGATTACTAAAGCTGTAGGACAAAATTATACTATTTATAAAGATACTAAATTCAGAAAATTATGGGTAAAAACCGGGCATGAATAATTAATGAAGATAATAATTATTAATGAAGAGTTTGGCAACAAAATATAGAATTATAATTTAAAATTAAAATTTCTTAGTAGTGAGTCTATTATAAGCGTATTAAGGAAATTTAGTTGGTCATTAGCGATACAGAGATTATTTCTGATTCTTTAATCTCTAATTGCTGAGGAGATCTAAACGTGTCCCTTTTGTTTCTGCATAGATGAGCTTCACATTTTTAGAGTCTATAAAATGGTTACTATTAGTATAATGAGTAGACATCCCTGTGTTTTTAGTATTGTTTAAAATTGAATTCTTGTGTTCTTTTACCCTTTCAATGCTTCTACCACTCTGACCAATATAAACTGCCTCACACTACATTTGATTTCATAAACAATACATTTGCTTAATTTTAAATTAGCTTAACTTTTAAATTATTTAAATTATAATTTTATATTTTATTATGGTCTATTGCCATAAACTCTTCATTAATTACTCATGAAAAGAAGCTCAAAACCGTTTGTCTATGGTTCACAACTGTTTTTTAAACAATAAGTTAATATTGAACGATGATAAAACAGAGACTATGATTTTTTCTTTAAGATAGCACTCTGTACAAATGACCTCTCATTGCGTTTAATTTTTGGGCATCATCTTGGACACTAAGTTAACATGGGAGGAACACACATCCTACATCTGCAAGAATATATCACGCAATATTTTCTTATTGCGCAATTTAAAAAATTGTTTGTCACAGTCAACGGTTTTAATGGCGTATCATGCAATAATTCAATCTTCCCTCTCTTATGCCATTTTAATATGGGGCCATTCGGCACATACCTCAACAGTTTTTTCACTGCAAAAAAAGGCTGTCAGAATCGTTGCTGGGCTATCATATAGAGATGATTGTAGGGATGCTTTTATAAGCCTTAAGATACTGACTTTACCCTGTAATTATATACTGCAGTGCCTTGTCCATGTAAAAAATAACCTTAATAATTACATAACATGTGAAAGTGTACATACGTACTCAACTCGTAATAGGGGCAATATATATTTGAATTTTTTCTGACTTTCAAAAACCAGAAATGGCACCTGCTATTATGCAGTAAAATTTTTCCTCCGTGACGTTTCCTCCTTGAAAATGCATTCTATGATTTTGACGAATTCTTGTCAACTGATTTTTTCTCGTTTAATTTTATAAACTTGATATGTTTGTGATAATAATTGTTTGTTATTCTATGTGCTTTATTGTTATTTACTCTACTTTGTTATTTATTTGTTTTATTTATTGTGTATTTTTTTCTATTTAAGACAACCACTTTTTGTTGGTTTTTATTGCCATATTTTTTGACGTGTCAAAACATAATTTATGTATATATGACCAATAAAGATCTATCTATCTATCTATCTATCTATCATGCCCGGTCTTTTAACCTGCAATTTTCTGAATTTTGTACCTTTATAAATAGTAGAATTTTGTTCTATAGCTCTAGTAATCTTTGTATTTATTCTTTATAATAAACCGAAACGTATGAAGAGTACCTATCAATATTCTTATTTTAAAACATTAAAAAGCAAGTTTTTCTTGTAATTAGAACTACTTTCACTATGTTTAACAGTGGGCCTTAATGAACATCTCTGCCACATATCAAAACTTAATCAGTTTTTTTCTCTCTAATTTTCAGTATTTGATTGGAGTGTAAGGAATTATCTCCTTCGCCAGTTGAATAAATTTGAAGCCAACAAAATAATTTACTTAACTTTATGCTTCCGGTAAGCCAGTCGTATTTTTCGTACCAAGCTTTACTGAAAGCCCAATTTGATTTCCCACCTACATCTACCTTAATTAGCGATTTACTTAAATCTGGAACTGGTCGCTTCAATTCTCCAACTGCATATAATTTATCCTCTTACGTGATTCTCAAAAGATACGTTTATTTATTAAAAAGTCGACAGTATTAGGTGTGTTTCTAATATTTGTTATATTTACATCTACCTTGACTTGCAATTTCAATTTCGTTCCAATTTACCAATTTCTCTATCACTAATCGATATTATACACAAATAAAACTATTTTTAGATGAAGCAATAAACGAACTTGACTTTGAAAAAATGTGTGGTTATGTTATAATGAATACGCGTGTGAAAGAACCAAAAGGCACAGGCATACTCTCTAGCGGATTGTCATGTTATGTTATACATTACATACTGCAATACCATGTCTATCACTATTGCTCCTTAGAGATTAAATGCGTGTATGAGGCATGCCTCAGATCGGCCCTTTTCAACTCATTATCAATTCAAGTGTGCCTTGCAGAAAGTCTACTATGCGCAGTTGTAGATATTGGAATGGCTTGATTTTTGGAAGCGCAAGAGGTACATTTGAATGTGCCTCTGTCTGTGGATGCGAAGCTGGCACTACGCGTCGTACAGACTGCGGAGCGTTGTTTTAAATGGGAATATCTAACGAAAATTTATTAATTCCAGTTCAGAGTTATATAAATTGTTGAAAAATTAATACAGTTTATAAAATTACGAGTTAGGTACAGATTTACTGCAAATTTACTGGTGAGGCACTGCCTAACCTGCCTCATAGGACAAGCCGTCACTGGTGTATAGCTATTACACAGCCACACAAAAAAAATAAAGTGTCTTGACCCCAGAGACTGACTAGGTAGACTTTATGTTTTTCGGGTCGCTGAATCCGAATCCGGGGTCCGTTTGATTCCATGTCATCAGGTTTGAGGTCATTTGAAGGTCAAATTGAGATATGACCGTGAAAAACTCCGTAAAAATTCATGTTTATGTTTTTGAGGTTGCTGAATCCGAATCCGGGGTTTATTTGATCTCATGTCATCAGCTTTAAGGTCATTTGAAGGTCAAATTGAGATATGACCGTGAAAAATTCCGTAAAAAATGTATGTTCATGTTTTTGAGGTTGCTGAATTTGAATCCGGGGTCCATTTGATCCCATATCATCAGGTTTAAGGTCATTTGAAGGTCAAATTAAGATATGACCGTGAAAAATTCCGTAAAAAATTTATGTCTATGTTTTTGAGGTTGCTGAATCCGAATCCGGGTTTATTTGATCCCATGTCATCAGGTTTAAGGTCATTTGAAGGTCAAATTGAGATAGAACCGTGAAAAATTCCGCAAAAAATTTATGTTTATGTTTTGAGGTTGCTGAATCCGAATCCGGGGTTTATTTGATACCATCATGTCAGAATCAAGGTCAAATTAAGGTCAAACACATAAAATTCAATAATACAATCTTTTTGACCACGGATTCTGAAAAAGCAGAAAATTTTACGTCCAAATACATCCTGAACGGTTCATGGAATAGATTTCTTAGGTCATTTGTTGGTTATCAAGCGGTCAAATGCTTATTTTCAATTTCTTGGCTGATATATCGATTGTAAATCGAAAACTTGCGTCTATGACTAGTGACCTTCAAGTTTTTGTGGTCGCTTATCACGATCCTGGTATCCATTTGATACCATGTCGTATAAACCAAGGTCAATCGAAGGTCAAACGCCATAATTCGAATGATATAAATTTTTTAACCCCGTATTCTCAAAGAACAAAAAATCTTACGTCCAAATACGTCTTGATCTGAGTCTAACCTAACTTTGGGTTTCATATGGAGGTATTAAACTATTTTGAGATGTTTTAAACTACATTTTTAAGTCCAAAGACCTAAATCCAAATCTGCTGAATTCAATAGCATCAAAATTCAATAACCCAATAACCTAATAGCTCTAAACACCTGATCCCGTAGCTATAAAATGGGGATTACAGACGATGAAAGCTGATGAATCCGTTTACTCGAATGACCATATTGCTCAATAATCCCATAACCGAGTAACCCCATAATTTTATTACTTAGTCTCTCATAGCACAAATTCTGTTCTTTATAATTAAAGTTGTTGAGCTTCACAACTCCAAACCATGCCACTGTAATTATGGAACTCATTTTCTCGCTCTGCAACTTATCATGAAATTTCTTTGCATGGAACAACCTTTACACCCAAATCAGCATAGCACTTGTGTCTGCATTCAGGGCACCTCCTCGCGGTGACGGCGGGCAACGGAGTTGATGATGTACAAGAGATGATGTACAAAATCCGTTCACGCAACCTCCTCGTGGTGTACATCGGGTAACGCTAATGCTGACGGTTTCACAATTCAGTTGAAAGATTCAAAAGAAATCTCTATTTGACCTGCAGATGATCTTTCAGGGTCCAAAAAATTATATAATTCGAATTATAGCGTTTGACCTCAGTTTATACATCATGGTATCAAATGGATACCGGGATCGTGATAAGTCACCACAAGTTTTCGATTTACAATCGATATTATCAGCTAAGAAATGGAAAATAAGCATTTGACCGCTTGATAACCAACAAATGACCTAAGAAATCGGTTCCATAAACCGTTCAGGATGTATTTGGACGTAAAATTTTCTGCTTTTTCAGAATCCGGGGTCGAAAAAGATTGTATTATTGAATTTCATGTGTTTGACCTTCATTTGACTCTGATTCTGACTTGATAGTATCAAATAAACCTCGGATTCGGATTCAGCAACCTCAAAAACATAAACATAAATTTTTTATGGAATTTTTCATGGTCATATCTCAATTTGACCTTCAAATGACCTTAAACCTGATGACATGGTATCAAATGGACCCCGAATTCGGGTTCAGCGACCCAAAAAACATAAAGTCTACCTAGTCAGTCTCTGGGGTCAAGACACTTTATTTTTTTTGTGTGGCTGTGTTATTTATGAACCAAGTATATTTTATGTGTATAACTAATAATGTTTATTAAACTCCACTCCGGGGAAGTTATACAAATGGAGCAGGTAGCGCTGATGTCATCATTTCTCTTAAATGTTTATTATGATTGTTATAAAAAGGCATCGTGTGTATGAATGTGTGCTGAATAGCCAACATCTCTTACAGTAATTTTGGTTACTAAATCATGTGCTTGGGTGATCCAGTCCTAGTAACTGTCTTGCAAGGTACAAAATATTTTGAAATGAAATCATGTATACCGAAAATTCCTTTTTTGTATTTGGTCCCTAAAATAGCTATTTTACGAACTCATTTGAGTCCGTAAAATGAGTCTTTTCCGGACTCAATCCCAAAAAGTTGCTATGGCAACTTTTGAAGGTCATTTAGGTAAATAATACAAAATGGTTCATACAACAATTAAACAACTTTATTTCATCTGATTCCTATATATGACTCTGCCACTGAAGGCGACGATAGAGGGCATTTTCCCAAAAGAATGGATTCCTACACGTTGTATCGTACATTTTTCCTTACGATAGGAAATAAAAAAATGATCGTGTTTAACATTCACTGGTCGTAGTCGAACATATTTCTGGTACACTTCCTTGGGATTAACAACTTCACCTTCAGCTAAAACGGGAAACTCTCTTAATGTTGGTCTTCGTATTGGGAATTGTTATAAAAAGGCATCGTGTGTATTTTTGGACAATATCTGGTATTTTTAGTGAATGTAGCTCTTCACGCCTGCGTGCACCTCACACGCCAATGAGAAGAACTGCCTGCGAAATTAAATATGAAACGGATGCATGTCATTAAAGTATGATTTTAAACTTACTTTGATTAATAAATACTTTTCATCGTCTGCATTTATCAAAAATATATTAATTTCTTGGCGCCTCAAAACTTTTAACTTTATGGGCTCGTAGCCCACTGAATTTCGCTTCAAAAAAGCTATGACTCTGACGAATTTGTTTGTTTCTATATTTTTTTTGACAGACAAAACAGCTTTCATCATCGAATATTTTGACTAGAGGGTAGATGGTTTTATTTCTTGCGACTGGAAAATACGAAAATAGTCACAATAATAATTTACATATGTTATTAATATTGAATGCAAAGAATAGCGGCACTTATCTTATCATGTAAATAGTTCAACATTGCATCTTCGTCTATAATTACAATGTTGTTAATTTCTTTCCATCAAATTAATGCTTCATATTCCTTTTCATAAATTTGACGAGATTTCACTGGAAGTAAATCTAACACAATTTCCTTCGTTTTTTCAGATATAATTTGTGGATCATGTATTTTATACCGTATAAAAAGATCGCGTCAAAATTTTTTTGTTTACATTAAACAATCTGGTTACTATGGTCGCATGATAATTAAAATTCGAAGCTTGCTATTTTCGAGAAATATTTGCACTGATCAAAAATTTAAATATGTTTTTTAGCAAAAAAATGTTGTTTGTAACACGTACCTAAAGTCAGTTTTTAGGGACTCATCGGCTATTCCGGACTTGGCTTCGCCTCGTCCGGAAACAGCTACGATTTATCCCAAAAAACATGATTTTAGGTACTTGCTACAAAAATAACTAATGCCTGACCTGTATTTTCAGCACCATATTGGTCCTACAACTTTTATAATTTCCGTCTGACCGTTAAAGACTGCGTCTATATTTAAAACCAGTGGCAGTGTCACCCACGATATTACGCACAGATGCGAGATCAAAATACCACGATATATCATAATTACAGACGTGGCACACCTTGGAGCGGCCTATTTGAAATCAAATTGTCGTATTATTTCAACACATGTTTTGTGATAAAATGCGGCTCTCGAACGATTTTATTTTCATCAACAACTTAATCCCGGCTACATGCGCAATAAAATGTGAACTGGACGGATTTAATTGATATTCGAGATGCGATTATTTATTAATAAAGAGATTTGTTAGTTTTAACAGGGCATCGACGTGTGTAACACGCATTTAATTAATTTATTGTGTAGTAGATTAAATTAGAAATATTTTATAACATTATATTTTGCTAAATAAATACTTTTTCAATAATATGGTTGTTATAAAATTGAATATTATGTAGGTAGTAGAAATGATCCTCTCAGTGTGTAAATAAATATATACAGAATCGTTTACGAAGAACAAAATCTTATAAATATTTCATTAAAAAAAATGACAATATAACTTGTCAAAAAAAAAAACGTTCAGTGTTATGCTGATGATCTGGTCGTTACTGTCAGAGGCAGGCATGAGGTTATGACCTCAAACCACATGCAAATTGCCTTAAACATAATATCTAAATGGTGCTCGTCAGAGGGTCTTAGTGTCAATCCGAGCAAAACAGTTATTGTTCTATTCACCACAAGGAGAAAACTTAATTTGAGAGCTTCTATGTTAAATGAACTGAATTTTTCCAGTGAAGTCAAGTATATAGGAGTAATCCTGGACCAAAAACTTACCTGGAACTCCTTATACTTAGAAAAGACACTATTTGGACGGCTATTTGGACGTGCCGTAGACTGTTTGGTAAGACATGGGGTCTGAAGCCGAAAATGATACATTGGTCCTATCTTTCCGTTGTGAAACCCATGGTTACTACCATGGTTACCTACGGATCACGTATATGGTGGCCAAAAATAGAAGAGAAAATAGCACAAGGAAAGTTGCAGAAATTGCCTGTCTAGAGACTACAGGAGCAATGCGCTCCTGTCCCACAGCAGCTACGGAGGCAATCCTGTACTTGCTTCGTTTGCATTTGCATGTAAGGAAGGAGACACTTAAGGATTCGGAGCTAATTCAATTCGAATAAATAACCAAACCCACTGAATCAATGCCAATCAAGCATGTCTTTGACTGCCCGTTTGATGTGCTGATTGAAAGCCGTCGGGCGAGCAGGGTCGAGGTACTGCGGTTGGGGAAATAGTTACACATCTGGTACATAGGTGGATCCAAGATGAACGAAGGGGTTTGTGTGGGCGTAGCAGGGCCTAAATGCAGGCTATCTAAAGCCTTTAGTAACACCCCAACCATCTTCCAGGCAGAAATCTATGCTATAGATAAATGTGCCCAATGCCTAAATGCCTAGCAGCATTAAAGGCTCTCAGGTCCTATACCTTCGAGTTAAAAATTGCCTGAGAATGCAGACAATCCCCGAAGCAACTGGCAAAAAACCACAAGGTTACCTTAATGTGGGTGCCAGGGCATGAGGGAATAGAAGGCAACGAATTGGCTGATAGCCTCGCAAGAAAAGGGGCTGAAGCCCCATTTTTTGGACCCGAACCGTTCTGTGGCTTATCTAAGGGACACATAACGGAGGAGCTCCTAAAATGGGAAAAGAAACAAAAGAAGTCCTACTGGAGGAATACTTCAGGCCAAAGACAAGCGAAAAGGTTTATAACCTATTCGACAAAGAATGCCACAAGGCTTCTCGAACTTGAAAAGTCCATTGCCCCTTGAGATATTATCTCAAGAACATGGGCATGGCAGAAGATGACAAATGCAGATACTGTGAAGCTGCAACTGAGACTTCGGAACATACACTTTGTGAATACAAGGTACTAATCCGCATTAGGCTAAAGTACCTAGAACAAGCGGAATTAATGCCTGAAGACATAGGGAAATTAGCTCCCAGGAAAATCACAAGCTTTGCGAAAAGTCTTGGAATCCTGGGCAATAACTAGTTGTAGGGTAACTCACAAAAGACCTTTTAGGTCGAAGTGAAGAAAGGCCAACTCAGGTCCAAGTAATCTACAATTTAGCCAGAAAAACATTTTTAATAATATTATCATAAAACTTATTCACAAACTGGAATTATAATTAAATTTTATGTTCAAAATGTCCTCTTCAGCTTCAGTATATTTTCTAGTATGGTTCAGATTAGCGACCGATTGATCTTCTTATCACATCTGGGCTCTTTGCGGCATTCAACAATCCTTTGAACGAATTGATCTAAGGTAGGCAGTTCCGTGAAAGTAATTCTAAAATTTCTCCTACATTCCTGAACCGATTGAAAAAAATTTTTGATATTCTTTTAGAGACAGCTTTATAGAATGGTACTAGGTTATTGAAAACAAAAGAAAGAATTTTTTTTTTGTGCAAAAATCAAAAAAAAAATTTTTTGACTTTTCAATAGCCTAATTTTACCTTTATAGGGATTGTTTAAAGTTGTCATCCTTAATTATCGTAAGCCTTACTTCAGAATGACAACTGTTAGAAAAACAAATGATGTGACAACTTTAAACAATGGTTGCTTTCTTTCTACTAGTCAACTGAGATAAATTTAAGAAATCAGACTTAGTTGAGCGCTCTGTTTGATTTCTTTACCTTAAATTAGCTCAGTCAAATATTTTCCTCCTTACCTACACCAAGTCTACCTGATTTCATCCTAAACTCAAATTTAGGTTTTTACAACATACCGGGTGCCACAGGCTAGTGGCTCCCCCCTATATTTCCTTTATTTTTTAACTTATCCATTTGAAATTTGGGGTGCTTAAACTATTTGTAAAAATGGATTTTTGGACATAAAAAAACAGTGTGAGACTATTTCCGGTTTACCCGGAAATAACCGCAACTTTTGATTTTTAAATGGAACACCCTGTATATTTTTACATATTTGGATTCAAGACAACATTCTGGGTATACCACGAGACTTTCGCGAATATTTGAGTCCATGTTCAGTAAAGCAACCTTTTTTATGGGCGAACACCTAAACCATTAATAACATAGTACAGAACACTATATTATATTCTTCACATGTTCGGTTGACCGTTGTTATGTAGAATACCCTGGTATTCGTATTTATCCCTAGATGTTATTAAATTTTAATGAAATTATTTTGAAACTTTGGTCATGTTTGATGTTTTACTCAATACCCATACCATCAAGAGAATTAATTAATTAAAATGTATAAAAAATGTTTGAAATAAATATCGCTTTGTGTTTTAAATAAGTTACATTTACTTACTTCTGAGCATTGAAAATTTTCTATATATTTAAAGAAGTATTGAATTTGGGGCAAAAAGTGGAAAAATATTCCAGTAAAAGTAATTTTCATATTTTACCCCTAGGCGCTTTATACGTAAACAGCCTTTGTAGGGATTATATACATGATGTTTTAAAAAAATATATAAAAGGATGTGATTATAATTAATGTAATTATTAAATGAATGAGGATTTTTAGCAAGTAGATAAACCCGGTGCCAATGAAACGAGCGTATATGGATACCCACACGCACACGTACACGCGCGCACTCGCACGAGAATGCTCAAATACGAACAAGCAGAGGTTTGTCCGAAGTTTCAAACCTTCATGGCTAAATTCTTCCACAATTTTGTGGAAATGTGCACATAGTGGATCAGATTTAATTGTTTGTACGGACTTAACTTTGGTGGTTTCAAACTGAAGGTTTATGCCGCAATTTTCATCTAATGTAAACACTGTGCACTATGAAGTAAGTCTGCAAAACTTAACATGAAAAAATTGGTGAAACACAAAACAATTTGCTGTAGACTGGAATGTCATCGTAGTGCGGGGCCCAGTATCATGCTGTATGCAAGTCCAGGACGACCTTGGGCAGAAAGGATTCGGGAGGAATGGATTATAGCAGTAAACAGACAACAGTAAGTAAGAAATCAATGTTTTTGCTGTGTATACCGACAAATTGCATCTTACAATTAACGTAACTAAGAATAAGAATACGAGGTCAACAACTCCAACGTGTGACAGTGTGTCCCGTCTTAAGCGGACACACCTTCATATTTCGGTCATATGTTAGATCTAACCTCCCCCTTTAGAGGGGATAGTCCCCATTTGGATGGAGCTATCCCCCAATGTGAGTGTTCCCCAAAATGCCCATTCCCGTGGTTTCACCAACACAACAAAAATACGAGTTTCCGTAAAATTAATACGTCCGTAGTTGCCAAAACTGAGAAGTTGAAACATCGCCATTTGGCTTTACAAAAATTATCATTTAAAATACCGGTTAGAGTAGAATTCAACAACAATTCAGATAAAACACAAATAACGAGTGCGAACGGTTAGCTGATTTTATGCGTGGCTTCTTTTATTTTTTTAGATGAGAGTGAGAATCAATAATTTCGAAGGTAATCGCCCAGCTAGCTTGTTCTATGACCAAGAGGTAGTAATAAAATAGATGTTACTAAACCGGGTGCCATCCACAAAGAAAAATGTCATTACACTAACCTCTTTAATCATAAAACAGACTGCTGTGGAGAAGCCTGACAGAGAGACAGATACAAAACATAAAAAAATAATAAAAATGTAGATTTTTAAGATAAAATGTTACATTTATTGATCATAAAAAAGGTTGTGAAAATATGACATGTAAGGTAAGGTGGGGTAAGGTACGGTACCGGTTTCAGTGAGCGGACCTCGATCGGCGAAGTTAAGCACGCCGGGCCGAGTCCATCACTTGGACTGGTGACCGTATCTCATCTCGCCGTCCTGGTTAAGTGGTAGAGTAGCATTAGCTAAACTTCGCCAGGACGTTAATATAAATAAAGGCATTAAAAAAAAAAAATAAAACACCCTGACTATTATTTCATAATCTGTGAAAAAGAACATCTTAAATATTATGACTTATTGAATCATGATCAAATTTATGTATTAAAGCATGTTGATTACTTAAGAGTATAATCTGCGATCAGTGAAATGAAGAAACGAATTATTCGGCTTATTTTTGAAGATAGAAACTTCAAATTTTGTACGTATGTATTAAAATATATATTCTAGTTCGTCACGTTTTTAATTTTTTGTTTTAATCAAAAACACGTGATCTACGAAAAAATTGACGTCGAAAAATTGGAATTTACAAAAAACGAAATCGTGACGCCCTAGATAGTCCTTAATTAATTACGTGGATAAAATATAACCTCTTAATTTTCAAACATAGATTCAATAAATAGTTTCCAATTTTGCCGTCAATAGATGGCACTCGCCTCGGCATTCGCATAGCTTTACACGCTCTCAGACTTTAGGGAGGAACTTGTTGTCATGGAGACCAGACGCGAATGAATGCTTGCCAGGGAAGCATTTAGGAGTTCTGGTAATTGTAATCTTAAATTTATTTATAAATTATTTTATCTTACTGGAATGACTTAATAGATGAAATTCTTGAAAATGTTAATACATAAATAAAAGGTGCCAAATAGAGAGGACCGTTTTGTATAAACACTCCTACAAATTTTATTATGAAAATTTGAATGCGGTTTTTAGTTAGGTCAGAAATCAATTTATTCGAAATTATTACCAAGCCAAATGTACAGGGTGTCCCAGTCAACGCGCTATGCTCGGTTTTCTCGGTAGTTTCTGAGATAAGTTTATGGTTCAAAATCCAGTCTGACGTAGGTTTTCCGAGGAATCTCATACTGCTAAGATATTTAGCAATCCAAGATGGCGGACGAATTTCGTCATCTATGGTCCTATTCGACTGAAAATCGATATCTGGGGGGTTTCGGGGATGCGGTTTACGAATTTTTGGTCAAAATTTAGGAATCCAAGATGGCGGACGAATTTCGTCATCTATGGACCTATTCGACTGAAAATCGATGTCTGGGAGTTTTCGGGGATGCGGGTTATGAATTTTTGATCCAAATTTAGGACTCCAAGATGGCGGACGAATTTCGTCATCTATGGTCCTATTCGACTGAAAATCGATACCTCGGGGTTTTCGGGGATGCGGGTTACGAATTTTTGGTCAAAATTTGGGAATCCAAGATGGTGGACGAATTTCGTCATCTATGGTCCTATTCGACTGAAAATCGATATCGGGGGTTTTCGGGGATGCGGGTTACGAATTTATGGTCAAAATTTGGGAATCCAAGATGGTGGACGAATTTCGTCATCTATGGTCCTATTCGACTGAAAATCGATATCTGGGGGTTTTCGGGGATGCGGGTTACGAATTTTTGGTCAAAATTTAGGAATCCAAGATGGCGGATGAATTTCGTTATCTCTGGTCGTATTCGAATGAAAATCGATATCTGGAGATTTTCGGGGATGCGGGTTACGAATTTTTTAAAAAATTTAGGAATCCAGGACAGCGGACGAATTATAACTATATTTTGACCCCCCTTTATTTATGTTATTATTGGAGATAAAAAAAAGTTTCGTATAAGAGTTGTAGGGTTGTATGCATATTTTTTTAAATGCAATTAAAAAACAATTGCTTGCATATGTCACGTGATATAACAATGAGGGTTGCTTTTTAAATGAAAACCCTGTATATTTTTACATATTCTTTTAGATCCTTTATCCCCGATTTCAAACATATAAGAATTGATAGATCTAGCTGTAATATTTTTTGATATATCGGACATCAAATATGCTCCAAACATGCATATAGGTATTTTAGGGTTTCTGACGGAGCGCAGTCAGTGGCGTATTTAGAGGGGGGGGGGGCTATAGGGGCTCTAGCGGCAAAATTCAAGGGCGGCAATTTTTTTGAAAAATACCAAAGACAAAAACAAAAAATTATTATTATTAATATGTTCTATCAGAACATGTTTAATTTATTTGAGAACGTGTTTTTTATATTAACTAGACTAAAGTTCCTTATTATAGTCAACAGTACAGGGTGGTTGTGCAAACGTTAGAACCTCATTTAACTTCTTTATTTTGGGAGTTACGTAAATAACTTCAAAAATAAAAGTTATCACATGTATTTTCCAAACATCATTTCAGCAAAACAATTCAAACAAGTCGAATTTCGGAGATATGAGCTTTACCTTGGTTTTTTTAAATATATCTTTACACCATTTGAAAGGCCATAGAAAAATCTTTCCAATGATATATGACACAGTATTTTTCCTAAAAACTATAGTAGATATTAAGTTTTATGTTTTCTTACATTAAGTCATGGTAGTCCGAAAAATATACAGTGTGTTTCACTTTTTAATTTTTTTTTCTGATTTGAATCAAATTTTACTTAAGTATGGAACAAATTAGGATCTACTTATGACCAGAAAAAAATGCACCTCCTACAAATGCAAAGCCATCTGTGGTACCAAAATATGCGGAGAAAATCAAAAAATCATATTAAGCATATTTTTATTGGAAAATTTTGTCAATGAAACTTGTTGAGAATTGTTCAGAAACCTTAAGTCCAAAATTTAATCAAAATAAAAAATATATAATTTTTTATTAAAATAATGTCAAAGAAAATATCATTTTAATGGGTTTTTTCGTTTAGAAAACTGTACTATGACAATTTTGTTTGAAATTAAACCCAAGCTGCCAGGTAGTTGTAAAGCAATTTACAGTTTTCTTTTTAAATAATTATTTTCAAAATTTTTAAAATTTCAAGTTTTTCATTTTTTAATTTGGATTAAATTTTGGCCATTTTGGATAATTCTGAACAAGTTTTATTAACAAAATTTTCCGACAAAAAAATGCCTAATATGATTTTCCGATTTTCTCCACATATTTTGGTACCGCAGGTGGCTTTGGTACCGTAGGAGGCGAATGTTTTTCTGGTCATAAGAAGATACTAATTTGTAAGTAAAATGTCATTCAAATCGGAAAAAAAATAAAAAAGTTATTGGGGTGTTACCATTTCAAGTGAAACACACTGTATCAATTATTGAAATTCTCCATTTTATTTAAAATAAAGTGAAATTAGACAGCACTAACATATTGTTTATTTTAATTTACATACTTTTGTTTTCCATGGCTAATTTGATAAATTGTAAATTTATAGTAAATTAGACAAAATTTGTTTAAGATAAGTACCATATTATAAAAACAAAGCTTTTTTTATGGCGTTTCAAATGGTACATATATGGAGTGTTAATTTAAAAAAAAGCAAAGTAAAGTTCATATCTCCGAAATGCGACTTTCAATAGGCATGTCCACAAAATTTTAATTTCAATTGGAAATGATAGAATTATCGATATTGTACACTAATTTAACAATAAAAAAAAACCGCTGCCCAAGGAATCACTACTTCCACATCCAGATTTTCTATCCAAGTCACTTACAACGAAAAAATGTTGTATGTGGAAATAATTGTTTAATAATATAATATTTGAATTCGTCTACCTCAGAAACCCATAAAACGATAACCCACATCGGTAGTGGGGTGGGGGGGTGGGGGGTGGTGATAGAGGGTGACAGTGGGGTTGGATAAGGTAAAAAAGTAATTTGAGGTTTCTGATTCTTGTACACACGATAAATCAAATTTTGTTTTCCATCCTCTTTAATAATGGGGTGGGGGTGGTAATGGGGGTGGCTAATGCCAAAATTTTTTTTGAGACCTTAGCTTCTCTTGTATATAGTAAATACCAATTTTATGAACTCTTACCTGCTTTATTTACCTATTTACCCCAATTTACCCCCCAACCCTTCGACGGAACAAGATGAAAATATAATCTAGTTCTAGATCTCGTTAAAGTACATATGTGTACCAAATTTCAAGTCAATATCTCCAACGGTTCCAGAGTAAACGTGCGCACAAAAAAAAAGTTACAGACCGACAGAAATTTTTTTTTCACTCAAACTTAAAATTTCGACGTTTCATGACATTCTAAGCCTATTTGAACAATCAAAATTTAAAAAAAAATTTTTGTCGTTACTATACTTCCACTGGATGTGGAAGTAATATATGTATCCTTATTTTGCCAGTTATTCGTAATAGAAATCACCCCAACATAGCGACGATTTTTGGTAATTTTTCAATAAAAATTTTTGGACTATAAAGTAAAAAAATATTTTGAAGTTTTTGGTTCTTGTACATACACTAAATCACACTTTTTTTTGTCCCCTTAAAAAATGGGGTAATGGGGGTAGCTAATGTCAAAAAATTTTTCGAGACCTTAGCTTCTCTTATATATACTAAATACCAATTTTACGGACTCTTACCTGCTTGATTTACCTGTTTACCTCCCCATTTACCCCAATTTACACTCCAACCCTTCGATGGAATAAGATGAAAATATAATCTAGTCCCAGATCCCGTTAAAGTACATACGTGTACCAAATTTCAAGTCAATATCTTAAACGGTTCCAGAGTAATTGTGCGCACAAAAAAGTTAGACCGACAGACAGAAATTTTTTTTCGCTGAAACTTAAAATATCGACCTTTCATGACAGTCTAAGCCTATCTGAACAATAAAAATTTCCAAAAATTTTTTTGTTACTATACTTCCACTGGATGTGGAAGTAATTAATATTCTATTTTCAAGAAAAAGAACGCCATTGCCATGTAAACCGGAAGTGATATTTAAAATTTACATGCCTTTTTTTATTTTCCTTTAATAGTCAATTAAGAACATAAATAATACGATCAATTCTTCTTTGATGTTCAATTATATGTTTCTTAGCGGCATCGATTCCCCGGAAAAAAAATACTTATCTCAAAAACTACCGAGAAAATCGGACATAACGCGTTAACTAGGACACCCTGTACACTGTAAATATACATTATGTACCTACAGATAGTTTTTTCTTTTAATTAAAAACCACTGCCTAAGGAATCACTACAACCGCATTCAGTTTTCCTACTCAAATTACTTTAAATAAAAATTCTTGTGCACCCAACGCGAATTCGACTCTGTACGACAAAAATATATTTGAACTATTTCTCTTATATTACACAATATGTTTATCTCCGCCTTTGGGCATATTTCATTGGTCAAAGGTGCACGCCCACCCGTATATACCTTTTCCATATATATCAATGAAAATATTATGTGTCCTACCGCAAATCATACTCTTAATAATGAATGAAAATCAAACAAAATAAAATTCACTTTAATCCTTGGTGTCAAAATTTCATCGTTGCACAAAATCATAGCAAAGAAATAAACACATTTCTCACCAAAATGGACACTGAGAAATGGCTCCTAATGGACCTCGGTAGTTTCTGCGAACAGTCTCGATGAACCACAGGCGGCCTCCCGAAAAGGTATGATGCTGTCTGGATAATCTGGATTAACGATGGGGTCTTGCATAAAAATGTTGACTAATTTAATTATACCAAATTTGACTAAAGTAGACCAAACTAAACTTGGCTAGACTGAACCAAAAATGAACTAAAATTGACTGGACTAATAGGTTTACTTCTTAAATAGTGGAAACTTAACCATCTAACCAAAACTATATTGATTTCCGGATCGTTGCAATCTGTATTTATTATTTAGGAAACTCGATCTTGTAATAAATAAATTCTTGACTTCACAGATTTGCAAGTGGCACAAAATTCTGGAAGAAAGAAAAACGTAGTTAGCAAGTGTTCACATAACTGTCGTTATCATTAAACAAAAAATTACAAACTAGCAGCATTGATAAATATGGCAAAAGGCCGTTGAATATTAATGAGAGGAATGATTAAATAAATTTAATTACCTTATACTGAATATTCGGAGGAGTTCGAGTTGGGTCTCGATTCTAGCAGGTATATTTATTTATGGTTCAATTGGGTCCGACTTAGGGCCTAATTGGGTCCCCGTAAATATTAAAATAATTGGTTAAAACTGAATTTTCTTACAACATTGTTGCCGCTGGCGCTGTAGGATAGACATTTTTTTCTAAATTTTATGGTACTCAGGTAATAAATTAGGGGGTTTAGTTTATTTGCTATTGTCTAAAATTTGTCAGTTGTTGGAAAATGAAAGAAAATGTTCCTTGCCCTTCTTGAAAGCAAGACACAAAACCACGTCAAACTAATGACAAACGATTTTACTACTCCCCTATTCTCTTTTTACGTTGGGTTGAACACAATGGAAAATGAAAGAAAATGTTTCTTGCCCTTCTTGCAAGCAAGACACAAAACCACGTTAAACTAATGACAAACGATGTTACTACTCCCCTATTCTCTTAGTTAGTTCTGTTTTTATAGGTAGTAAAGAATTCAATAAAGTTTTTAATTTATAAAGGTTTATATTTTTATAGGTAATTTTTTTGTACTCCTACATACGTCCCTATATTTTGTTAGCAATTTGAAAGTGCGGCAACAGGGCCAAATTTTTTCAATTTTCAACATATCTTCTTCGGGACCCAATTCAGCCCACACCTTTTTAAAGGCAGCTAAGTGGATATGGTTTGGGACCCAACTCGGATACGTCCGAATATTCACTAAAGTTACACTTGATAATTTCAGGGTGTCTACCAACCGGGAAAACCGGGAACATGACGGGGATTTAATCCAACCGGGAAAAATCGGGAAAAAACGGGAATTTCAAATAGTAATTGGGAATTGCGAACGTCGGCTAATAACTATAAATATTTTTACAATTGATTATTTTTTATTTATTTGCTTTTATCATGATTAGAGAATATTATTTAGGTATTATGCAAATCACAACGTACACACTTTTTTATTTATTATGAAAATACCTACTTTCTGTATATTGTTGCCCTAATCTGGGCACGCTAATATACTAGTCAGGTAAATACTTTAAAACACTCATTATTGGAGAACCAATCAAAACAACTACTCTTCTAGCTAATACTGACGAAGTATTGAATTACATGAGAGGATTCTTAGCATTTTAAAGAAAAAAATATATTGAAAATATAGTATATTAGCGTGCCCAGATTAGGGCAACAATATACAGAAAGTAGGTATTTTCTTAATAAATAAAAAAGTGTGTACGTTGTGATTTGCATAATACCTAAATAATATTCTCTAACTATAGGTATATTTGCATTCACAAGATAGAGATAGCTTATACTGTACTGTATATTCCCATATGTTTGTTTACATTACCCAGTAATATGAGAATATACAGTGTGTCCAACTAAGTCGGCACCATATGGGAAACTTTTTTATTATTGGTTTTATGAAAAAAAGTTATTCTTGATAAAAAGTTTTGCATGGCCTAAAACACAAAATGAAATAATCAGATATTAATTTTTTGCAGTCGTATACGAGGTTTGTCGGAAAATGTAAATTTTGCTCAAGAGTAAAGTACCTTTATTTATTACAATATCGACAATCGTTATTAAGAAAAGTTGATCCTGATATTACATTTCACCAATCTCTCGCATTTACGTTCTAAGGTTGCCGGCATGGGATGAAATGGTAGCGTCATCCAGTGACGTAGTCAGGGGAGGTGTCCAGGGGGTCCGGACCCCCCCAGAAATGAATTGACATTTGAATAATTGGCAGGCATAATATTTAAAATTAACAAATTAATTTCATTTTCGGTTTTTATTGAACATTGTTCTGGCTGATTTCAAATTTCTATTCCAGCCAACCTCGTTGTAAATTGTGGTTTCTTGCAATTTTATTGCAGCCATATGGATAGGGCGGATGAGCCAACGGCGTGCGGATTTGCAGCCACACAATCTGATTTAGTCTTAAGTAACCTGCTGCATATAAGTATGACGGATGTGATGTGATTGTATAAACCTAATTCCTTATCATAATGAAGCTTTCCAGATATTCCTCAATTATATCTTTTTTCAAAATAATAAATAAAATAACAAGGTAAAGTAAAGAAAATTGTTTCTTCCTACATGCTTGGTCGCCTAAGTGTGGAATCAAAATTAGCGCCCCTCTCAATAAAAAAAACAACAGATTTCAATATGTGACATTATTATAGATATATCTTTATACAGTTGAACATGGCTCCATGTTGCTATTTTATTAATTTGAAACTAATCCTTTGCTATAGTTAGTTCTTCTGCAGTTAAAATGAGCCTTCTCATATCAGATAGCTAGTTAGATCACAACTTTTACTATCTAGTATGACATTATTGAGTTAATTCACAATACATGATGAACAGCAAAGGTCTCACTATGCTACCTTGTGGTACACCCATATTAGTTGTTACTTCCCCAGATTTTCTCTCAATATTTTCTTTCTTAATTTTGACCACTTGTTTTCGATTGCTATGATTCGATTCGATTATTATTATATTTGAAATAATTTCGGCTTTCAACAGAACTTTAAAAACAGGGTTTTTTTTCTTAAAAAAAATGGAGATATTTTAATTATGTAAAAAGTGGCTTATAGATGGAGCAATTAGCATTTTTTCAAAGTGATAGAATTTCAATATCTTCAACTAACTAGTCGTCGCGACGGCTGGAAAATTTAAATCAACACAGGGACAGGGACTTCAAAAGTGCGAAAATTTGAAAATACTTTTAAAGATTTTTTTTTATATATATTCTAACTCAATTACTCTATTCGTATCTGAGTAATACCTTCAAAACCTTCGGACCCCCTCCAAATAAAAATCCTGGCTACGTCACTGCGTCATCTAGTAACTTAACTGGTGTAAAAAGTGAATTTTTCAAGAATTATTATATTAAAGTGTTTATTAATATATATTTATGTATTTAATCCTTAGTTTAAATTTAAGGAGTTTGTTTAAGTAGAGAGAACTTTAAGTACAACGAATTATAATGTATAGTGATAGTACAGAGTTTTGATTTTCCAAATAAGGTGTTACCTCCTTTGTAACAGATTAGCATATGTAAGTACATTTGTGTATTTAACATGAAATAATTGATTTGTCTGCTTCGTAGGTATTTGTATTTACTTTTAGTTGTGATGATTATTATAATTACGTTAGGTATTATAAGCCATTGAAGGCTGTGTATAACTTGTCCCTATATAAGTTCAACACAGCATTGGCTTTGAGATTAGAAGTTGTGGTGTTTTTAGGTTATTTTTATATTATTATAGTACTGCCTACTTATATAATACAATATTACAATTTCCAATTTACGTTAACAATTAGTAATAAGCAAGAGAAGATATTTATAGATATAATTTAAAAGCTCGAGTTGTCCTATTTGCCGAAAACATTTCACGGAACAAAACGTCAAGAAATTTTCGCAATATTTGTCGACGCGGCGACACAAAAAATTAGAGCGATACTTTTTTGATACTGAGAAAAGCCGATCTAGATTCTAGTTTGGATTACCACTAATAATGACGTTTGATTGGTGCAATGTTGTGAAAAAACGGGCTCTCATTGGCTATCGCGTAATCGACTAAAATAATTTTTGGTAATAAGCTGCCAATTTACACGAATTATATTAGTATTAATTGGCCCATTGGTCTGTGAGCAAATGTCCAAAAAAACTGGTCCTGTGGGATTTTTAATGATACAGGTATGGCACTGGTACCAATGTATTCATAAAGAAACCTAGATTACGAATTGGCTTGGTAATAAGCTGTAACTCGTGTGAGAAAAAAATTATGGCCCAAAAACAAAAAGGCGTCAATAAATTAGAGCACCTGGTGCTGCTGCTGATTTAGGTTCTTAAGGCATTGTTGAAGTGAGTGAATTTAAAGAGAAAATGAGGAGTGATATTTTTTGATTATTGATTATTTAATATTAAAAAATGCTTTTTTAATGGGGCCGTAATTCGAAAATCATAAATCAAAATATTGCTAAATTTTGTATATAGGGGTTCTACACCATGCTGATCAATAAAATTGCATTAGATTTTCAATAAAAAATAACTTCTCAAAAAATCAACAGCTTTTTTCATAATAAAAATGCACGCAGTGACTGTAATTCCTTTTGTTTTACTCAAGAATGACATAATAAAAGTTTTTGATGCCAATTGGATGCCTAATAACTGAGATATGGAGGGGGTATGGGGGCACGCTGTATAGAGTATGTCACATTTTTTATGTCCCCCCCCCCCCCCTCAATATCTCAATTATTAGTACCTAATCCGATTTCAACCAAATTCGAGTAGGTATGTCCTTTTTAAATAACAAAACTTATTTCATTGTCATTGGCGTGCATTTTTATTAAGAAAAAAAAAAGGTCGATTTTTCGGAAAGTCATATTAGGCATCTTTTTATTGAAAAACTAATGCAACATTATTGATCAAGTTTAATAACATTTTGATGTATGGTTTTCGAATTACGACCCCCTTAAAATTGCATTTTTTAAATATTAAATAATCAACAACTTGGCAATCAATTGTTTTTCGGAAAAACAATGTATATAAAATCATATAAAAAGTAAATTAACCCAGTCGCTGAAATGTAGTTCAACACCTTGCATTAATTATATTTTATTGGTAAACATACGATTATAGTTTAAGGCTGGTTATCTTAATTTTGGCATGTTTATATTAAAACAGATTCTTTATTAAAAATAAGTTTTTTGTTTTACAGGACGTTGTCGTAAATTATTGTGTTCTATTTATGAGTCTGTTAGTATTTTCAGAGCCGTACCTAAGTTATAGAATGGATAGATATGTTTTTAGTTAGGTGTTAAAAATATGCCTTCCACATCTTTAAAATGTAATGTACAATGATAGAACTATCATATTCTGCAACGGCTTAAAAAAGAAACATATATGTTTAAATATTCACAGACTGCATCAAATTACAGGATATCCGCTTTACAGTGTGTTCCAAAAGTATGGGGAAATATTTCAAGTTCATATAATTTGGACCAATATAACGCTAAAAGTGCCTATACATTTTTTTTCCTGTGGCGCCCCCTTAAAGTTTAAATCTTGAGAAGGTATTTTTGTTCATAACCTCCAAACTACTGTATCCCTAAACTTTGACAAATACATTTTTGAAGGCTGAGATGACATTTCTAAGTTCCATAAAAACCTTTTCTAAATAATAGATATCCTAATTTAACATCGATAATGAAAGGGCACCAACCCTAGTCGTATATTTATATCTCTCTTTCGATAGAGACAGACAAATACACGAATTTGGCATGTTTATGTGATCGTCTAGATTTTTACAAGTAGCACCCAAATTTATGTTGTGATAGTAATTTTATTAAACAGATTCTTTTTAAAGTTTGATATTACTTGTTTCTGTTTACTGATTTAAATTATTTACCTTAATTTTGAAAACATTAATCTAATAATTCTCTTTACTTTTGGTACCTTTTTATTTGTTTGTATTTTACTTAATAAAGATTTCACTGCGATTACAGTTTTATTTGTAATCGATTTATTTGTCTAAAGAATTATTATTTTATTTAAGCTCTTATTCCTGAAAAGTATCATATTGAAAGAAAATACAGAAAATGTTTTAATACATTTATTTAAAGACAATCGTCATATTCGTTAGTATAGATTACACATTTGTTGGGCAACTGCCACATAAAAATAATGGAAAGTATTCTTTGTGAAAAATCATTACAATTACTTCCGTAGAACAATCAGCTATGCAAACAATAAAATAAATTGTTTACAACGACAATAATCAATATTCTGAAATATTTATTGTTGAAGTCACTACACTTGGGAAATCTCCCAGTAGTGATATTATGATAAAAAGGCAATTAACAAAATCCTGTATAATTGTCACGACAACTGTCGTAGGTTTGATTTCGGTGTTTCGAAGATTCGTAGTATGGCTAGTTACAATTTTACTTGGCCGAGATCAATGGATCTCAAATTTAACAAATGATGATTGCCTTTCGAAAATATTCGAAAATATAATTGATAAAAAGAGCTGTGTTCAGATCTTATCATATGTAAATAACAAATATGTTCCAGTTGTAACCACTGAGACGACAATTAAGAACTCTGTAAAGCAGAATCATGCGAAAGTAAATAATTGCCAAGTGTAAGGTTAAAACCATCGCGGGTGTGCAAATGGCGTTTGCAGTAATAAGTTAATTCTGAACATAATTAGCTGTAATGGTGAAATTAACCAATATAATATAATAATTCAAAATAAATTAGCTAATCAAAAAGATAGATAGATGTATTGTCGCAATCGCTCCACCGAAGATATAAAGTCGTTTGCTTTACTGATATTTAAATAAATATTATTTGATGCATTGTTATACTACCAGTATTTCCTCTCCTCCAGTATCCAGAATAACCTCGTAGTTTATCTTCATATTTAACGGTTTGTGCAAAGAGAAAATTGACTTTGAATGACAATTAGAAAAATTTGACTGGAAGAGTAGACAAGTTGCTCTACAGACTTGATAAAATAATTGCAATTTCAAAATGAAATTTGGATTAAAAAAAATGCACAGTTGTCTTTGTAGAAATCAAATGTTGACTTTAAAATAATGCAAATCTTAAAATGAAATTGAACAGATAAACCGAGCAGTTGCCAGAACAGACTCCATTTCTCGTCCAGAGAATACATATAATTATGAATTAGAATAAAATAAACTGTTACTTTTAATTTAAAATAATTAAAATCTCAAAAGTTAAATTTGGATAAAAAATCAGCAGTTGCCTATACAGGCATCGCTTCTCTTCCCTAAATAGTTATATACCGTGCGTGTAGCGGAGCGCTAGGCATCGGGAGTAAAATTACAACATCGCGCGTGCTAGCTGGCTGAAATGAAATAACAGACTGGGATGCTCCGCCCGACGGAGGAATTTACGGCAGCTGTGTTGTCAGATCTCTCGCGCTACGTGAATGTACATGCCTAACGGGAAATTACACGCACGGTATAAGCGAGTTACCAATAGATGATCACCTCAACTGATCCCCAAAACGAGTTCGCCTGGCCTTTTTATAGCGGGCTCTTTAAGAGACAAAAATACGCGAAATGAAAACATGAGTGCGATGGACACACGCGAAATTCCTAAGCGTGATGCAGTGTTTGTCACGTAGGCATCTTCCCTTTAAATTATCTCTTTACAAGAATTTCAACCCCAACTATATTATGAATATGATCTTCTATTGCTTACGTTTATGATTTGTTTATGACACATTCCTGTTGGAATATTTTCTCGCTTGAGACACAACTTTAACGTCGATGTGGTTATAGTAATATACTGCATGAAATATTATTTCCCTAAATACTGAACTGAATATTTACGTATTTATTAGAACAAAAGCATTTTCAAGTAACATTATGTATGGAATACTTTTTAATTGTTATTTAATTGTGTATAGAATTATTTTAAAGTACAGAAATAAGTAAATTCATATCAATAATTTAGGAAATTCTTTTAAAAATAACGTATCTAGGTACGGAATGTTTCAATAAATAACTCTCTAAATCCTCTCCTCTTCTGAATCTCACTGTTGTCGTTATCTGTTGAACTCCAAATTCCCGGGTTACCAATGAGGCCCATTCATTCATTCATCTGTTCTACATGGATGACCTTAAACTGCATGTTTCCGTACAACGTGAATTTCTAAATGTTTAAAAAGTGGTGAAAGCGTACACGTGGACCATTGGTATGAAATTTGCATTAGACAACTGATCATCGTTCGCCTAATGAAGGCAACAGAAGCATTCTACGACATGTAGATGCCGAAGAGACCTGTTATATATATATACGTTCGTTCTAGTGATTTTATTCTCTTCATTCACTTTCAATATGCGCAACATTTTTTATCCTCAATCTCTTCAAAGACTACGTCGTACGTTTAATCTATTAAGTTGCTAGAACATTTACAATTTCTTCACTGAATGCTATGTCAGTTAAAAAGAATTTGTTTTCATGATACCAATAATGGTTTAGTATGGAACAACAATCGAGTTTTATCGGCATTGCTTGAAATTTTATTGAGTTCGATGTATCAGAATTATTATTACAATGCTGTTTCTGTATGGTTACCTGATTGGGAGGTAAGCGTATGTGGTTTTCGAATTTCGGCTGAGAATTTTTTTTTTGCAAAGAAAAATTATCTACAAATGTATAACCCCTTCTCGGGTCATTTTGGAGTTGCTGAGTTGTTTAATATTCAATTATATATCTTGCGGAAAATTCTACACACATTAAGTAACATATGCCTTTCTTTTCCTTAATTTGTTATTAAAATTTATAATATATCATTAGTACAGTAACTAGAGATTGCGAAATAATGTCACATTACATAGATTTTGTTTATTTTTGACAACTTGATAGTAAAAGTTTTAGTGAGAAAATGGTGGAAAACAAAATAAGGCTTGTAAACTGAGAATGGATTATGTTTCTTTATTTATTTTTACGAGATAAATAATTTCGAAAAAATTTAAATTTAAAAATTGCGCGATTTTGTTACTTTAATTGTCAAATGATTAAAAAACAATCTCAAAAAGACTGATTTTCGTTAACATATGGCATCACCTAGATGCTAATTTTTTAAAATTCTTGCTTTAGAAAAAAATTCTATCCGCCACATTGTAACCGCCATTTTAATTTTTTTAATTTTGACTCCAGATTCGTAATCAACGACCCCAAAAACATAAATATCCTACTTTCAAAAATAAATTAGCAATACTTTTTATATTATTAAATATCTTAATTTCGGGGTGGTTTCCACCTTTTGAATGTCAAAGCAATTGTCTGGACCATATAGAAACTTACTGCAATAATTACCAACAAAGAAAATTTATTATTGCATATGAGATTATTCCTAAATTTTACTTATTGTCTACCTTTAAGTACTGTATTATATTATGTAACCGAGATATTTAAGTAGAGCCCCACGTTGGGCGCCAGTTTGCTACGTGTTTAGCCTATTCGCCGTTGATAGCTCTTTTAAGTTGCTAGCCCTTATAATCTGCTAGCCCTTATAAGCGAAGTAATAAAAATAAATATATAGTGTATCACTTTTAGGTTATAACGTGGTAAATGACACCCTACTCCTTTTTTATGCAAGCAAGATGCATGCGGGTATAATGAGTATTTTTCAAATTCGAACAAAGAAATATTAACAAAAAAAAATAATTAGAGTGTTATTAAAGACTAGTTATTACCGAAATATAGTTAATATTGCTACGTAATTAATGCAACCAGAGGATCTTAACACATGTTTATTATTATCTTTCAATCGCCACGGCGTTGTGCATCGTGGATGTCTGACTGGCTCCGTGGTGGATGCTAGAAAAACGTTGCCGTAATGTCTAGTTTATAATAAAGTCTGTTTGAATTGAATTGAATTGAATTGAATTGGTGAGCTTATGTATGTGTGAGATGCGTTACCGCATTGTGTCGTGAGGGAGAGTTTAAGCCCCCTTTTGTGTTTTTGGTTCTGGACTTCTGCCTATTCTGAGTCTTCTTGTGGTAGAGTACATATCGTTGCGATTTCTTTGTGGTGTTCATTTTTTGATCCTTATCCTCTCAGTTGTTGTTCCCTGCTGTAGCATGTCCTATCTTTGGTTTGTTGATGTTTGGTGGTAGCGCTTTCTTCAGTAGATGTGTTAGGTCTTTTCCTTGAATATGTTCCCAGTACTTCATTGCGTACATTTTTATCTTTTTTAATTGTCTTTCCTCCTAATAGTGTTGATGTTTTATGTCTCTGTTTTCGTCTTGTTGTTTTTGCGAGTAGTTCTACAATTTCCCTTTATGCTCTTCTCAAAAATTTTTTCTGATGGCTTTTGTTGTTGCCATGTTTTTTGACTCCATATGTCGTCGTTGGACGTTTGACGACTATGTACATACATTTGGTAAAGTCCCATGGTAGTTTATTTTTCTCAGTGAACAGTATGATTGTCCTTGTGATGACTCTGTATTCCGTTTTGATCCTCTTCTTTATTGTTTCTCTCCTCCGGCCAGTTGGTTCGTCAGGTTTGTTCCTAGGTACTTCAGTTTGTTCGTTGTTCTTAGGAAGTATTATTCATCTATTTTGTGTTCCTCTCCGCTGGTCCATTTCTCTTTTGTTGACGGGTCTCGCTCCATTATTAGGCTTTTCTTGAAGTTTGTTTTCAGTCCAGATGTGTCCTGCGGCGAATTTTGAGGTGTTTGTACTTGTTATTTTTTTTCTCCTGTCGGGCTCATAGTTGACCTGTGACCAGTGCCTTTTTAACGTTTTTCTTGTCGCAATTTTTATTTTTGATTAACTATTGATATCCAGTCTAATTATTCTCCTATCAGTTGTTTTTCGATTTCTTCGTAGTATTTCTTCTGGGAGTCTTCGTGCTGTAGTAGAAAGCTATTTCAGGTACTCTGTGGTGTATTGTTGTTTCCTTTACGTTTTTTCTCTTCTTTTATTTTCAATTTTCCGCCTAGAATTTTAAGGTCTGTATTGTCCTTTTTGCTTTAACGTATTTGATACTTTTTCTTATCTTTCTACCTACTAGACAGGCTTGTCTTTTGCTCCACGTGTTTGTTATTGTTAAATCAGACATGTGTGCTTGACTTTTCAGCGCGTGTCCATTTTTGTAAACCATGTGTAGAGTTTTTCCAACGATGCTTTTATCTTCCTCCATCTGGTCGTCTTTTCCTATAGATGCGTTGAAGTCTCCTAATATTATAATGGGCACTTTTCTTTTTTCGTTTGAGAGAAAATTGTGTCACATGAATTTCCATTATCCGTTTATGCGATGTAAAAAATTCAGTTTTGGAACGGTATACTAGTAAACTAATAGAACGCCACTGACCAGTAAATAAAGTAAAGTGAAAATAATTAAAAATTATTAGGAAATTATTGACCTGTAAGAGAATGTGTTTATTTAATACAAGTTAAAAATTATTTGATCCCTTGGTCCTTGATTGAGTTTCTGCAGGTATACGATGTTGAACCCACTTGAGTGTCGAGACTTGGATTGCACTATTAATAAGTTCATTTTTCTAGATAAATTAAACGCACTTAAGAACGGCCCTGCTATTCTCCGTATTTATTGTAATCGTAGACGTCGGCAAAATGCGTCCGATTAAAAATAAAACATTTTGAAATGTTCCCGATAATTTCGACAATTTCTTTATTTTGAGGTGTGATTCATATCTCATAAAAAACACAAAATTAATATTTTCAAATAGTTAAAAATAGAATCTCTGAAATTTAAATGTGTTATTTCTGTCAACGTAAGTATTGATTGTTCGCCGAGATATTTATTTTGGTAATATTATTTCTTCCGTAGCGACATCTCGTAGTATATAAAAAAAATACATTTTATATAAACAGAGATATTCTTATTTACTGAAATAAAAATATATTTAATTTACGATTATACACCACAGCGAAGACTGCAACTTTCTAGAGATAATTTTATTTACTAAAATTAAAATAGAGTGAATTACGATTCGCGTTTTACGTATCAGTTGTATTACTTTGTAGGAAACTGTGTCTTTAAAATGATTTTCAACTATTCTAAGGGTGCTTCAGTCGTAAACTTCTATATATGGCAAGTCTCCGTAAATATTGTTACTTTAAGCCGATAATGCCGGGGATAACGCTTATGCCGGATTAAGTTTCATTAAGGAGTTCCGTGTAATATTTAACTACCACTTTTTTTATTCCTGTTGAAAGGTCCAACACATAATAAAACATAAAACTTTACGTAAATATAACTTAACGCAAGCATCTACTTAATTGAAATCTGTATTTACTTAGAATGTGCTGTTCTACTATATCGGTAGCGTATTTTTATTAATTTTTTTGTCAAATTAGACAAAGATTTTGTAAGATTAATTCAGTTATAAAACTGTCAATTTACACTCTTTCTATTACTATAAGTAAGTACGCGCTCGAAAAAAAAAATACTGATAAAATTCTAAGAATGTAACATTACATGCGACAAACTGTCTAATTTACACGAATTGTATTACTTTTGGCAAAGTAGCCTGAAAAAAAAATTATACATAAAATTTAAAACCACGGGGTGGACGTTTCATAAATATATTACTTTCAAATTCCATGAAATTCGCCACGTTTTAAATGTAATGGTAACCAAGAAACAAAATAGCATATTCACACCATTGGTACTGTAATAACGGGTGTAACAGCGAACATGGTATACCCCCAATTTTTTCTTCATTTTTGCAGATAAATTATGGAAACTTGGTACATGGTGGCCGCGTGAACGTTAGAACCCCATTTAACTTCATTATTTTTGGAGTTACGTAAAAAAGTTTAAGAATAAGAGTTAAAAAAAATCACATGTATCAGGTCAGAAAAACAATTGAAAGTCAGATTTCGGAGATATCTACACCATCTGAAAGGGAATAAAAAAGCGTATTAATCATAAATAAAACATAGTATTTACCTTAAATTTTTTTGTCTAATTTACTTTAAGTATTATTAAAGGGGGTAAAAAATAAAATTGTGGTTTAGTATGTACAGAAGAACCTCAAAATTTTTTTTTGGCATTATACCCCCCTCTACCACCCCCATTGCCACTACCTCCCTATTATTAAAGGGGTTAAAATATAAAATTGGGATTTAGTGTATCCGAGAACCAAGGGACTCAAAAGTTTTTTGGCATAAGTCACCCCCTCTACCGCCTCCATTACCAAACCCACCTCATTTTTAAAGGGGGAAAAAATAAAATTGTGATTCAGTGTGTATACAAGAACCAAGAGCATTAGCCACCCCCTCTACCACACCGTTACCACGCCCACCCAATTATTAAAGGGAGCAAAAAATAAAATTGTGATTTAGTGTGTGTACAAAAGCCACAGGCCTCAAAAAAATGTTTTGGTATTATAAAATCTCACGAAACGTCGAGATTTTAAGTTTGAGCAAAAAAAAATTCTGTCTGTCGTGCTGTGGTTCTGTCTGTAACTTTTTTGTGCGCACGATTACTCTGGAACAGTTTACAAAATTGACTTGAAAGGACCCCGCACAAATTTTTATATAAAAGTGGCTTCTGTTAAATTGGCTGGATTTTTGATATGTTCTATATTTTGGGCCCCTGATCAAATGTCTCGATGGGTCGGAGGTCCTAAACCACCAGGGTTTCAAGATAGAGCCAGTTAAAATTGGGATTATGAGGTATTGGCCGTAAATCGAATTATTCACCCTTGTTCTTGGGTCTGGACAGTTTTGGTTGACCTACAGTGAGGAAAAATCTGTCAATGATTATTCAGGGTCATGCACCAACTTGTCAGATGACGTCACATCAGGTCATTCCATGTCACATGCAGTCATATCAGGTCATTCCGTTATTGGGGCAATTAGTCAACGCTAGGAGTAATTGTAGAGTGAGTAGGAGAGAGTGGGGAGGGGGGAGAGAGAGAGAGTACTTGGTGGTAATCAAGAACAATCTACGGCACTATCGAGCATCGAACAATATTCTGAAGCTAAGTAAGGCACTCTACCGTATTTCGGGGTACTCAACTCCATTTGATACTCATTCACGGTACTCTGAAGGTACTCTATGGTACGTGGTATTGAAAGGTAATCCACGGTAATATTAAGTATCGAGCAATATTCTGAAGCTTATGTGTGTTGGAGGGAGACTGATCGAGAGCAGGTCGTGGATTTCGTTGGTCACGAATAGTGATACACGCGTAATAGGTACGACAAAGCAAGTAACGGAGAGATGCGCAGGATATGATTAGGGGCGGGAGAAAGGATTCACTACTAACAGCTGTTCACGTACACCCGTCGAGTCTTAAGTTTTTTCACCTCCCACCCCCACTACCACCCCCGACCCCACTACCAATGTGGTATATCGTTTTATGGGGTTTTGGGGTCGACCATTTCAAATATTATATTATTAAAGTTCCATAAACAATTATTTTCACATAGTGGAGTGGAAATATAGTATCAAAATTTTTTTCGTTGTGAGAGACTTGGACATAAAATTTGGATGTGGAAGTAGTGATTCCTTGGGCAGCGGTTTTTTGCTATTAATTAGAAGAAAATAATTTTTGGTGGTCTGTAATTTCAGTTGTATTTGTTCCAGAAGCAAAGTGGGTATATTAGAAGATGCCTTATCAATGGAAATATTGAATGATACTTTGGTACCTACCAATATGGTTCAAGTTAATATTTTCGGCATTACATGAGTTGATCAGAATAAATCGGGACATGGTATATGGTACACGAGTGAGCGCGAGAAAAGTAAAAAAATGAAACTAAAAAAAACTAAAAAGTTTGACATTTGCAGTATCACTTGTGTGGTATCATTGTATTCAGAAGATCATGTAGAATATAAAAATGTAATACAATACAGAGTGTTCCATTTGAAAATCACTTAGGCTGAAATCAGAAGTAGGAAAAAAATAAATGTGCTAATAATGACGTTTGTCGAGATGATGTACCAAGTTTCAATAATTTATCTGCAAAAATAAAGAAAAAATGGGATATTCACGTTCGTACTACATTCGGTATTCATCTTTAATCCTTATTTTTAATTTAAGAAGTTTAAAAATCGAGCTATGGTTGTTCAGATAAGCAGAGAGTTCTCTCTAGTAGCTTCAATAATTGCTCCGAATTGTAATATATTATGCATAGTGTTGATTTCCTTAATTGTCAACGCGTCATTACTTTGTGATGGACGACTATCGTAAGTACATTTTTACATAGTTTCGGATTACACGGCCTCACAAAAAAAATTCAAACCAGCGAACCAGACCCATGTATTCCTATGTATTTTCGGTCGCTGAATCCGAATCCAAGGTCAAAAAAATCGTACATCCCCAAAATCATTATCTAGAGCCAAAAGACACCTCTGGAATGGGATAAAAAGATTAAGCTACGAGAATAATTGTTACATCTTAGTCTACCTACCCATAAAACTACCCCCCATACATAAAAAAATCGATCTAAAACAGCAATGACTGCTGAAAAGGCTCGAAATGTCTAAGTTTTGTTAAAGTGATAAGAAGGTCAGGTCCGACGTAATCTTCATAAACTGCCCCTATAAGGTTGAGAACAACCACCCAACCACCTTTAAGTTTAAAGGACAGGAGAAAAACAAGAAAAAACGTAAAATCCAACAGGGTTTCTATTTTAATGGATGCTATGATTGGCTGAAATTGCGTACTAATCTAAAATAGAACTAGAATATAGCCGAAAAGAAGAAAAGGTATCAAGGAAGCTGGGATAAACACATGATGGCAGACTACTGTTGACCTCTTACAAGAGAAACGAGTGAAAAACATAAACGGTAGTCTGTAAGACGATCATTTGAAACTAAAGTAAAAAGATATTATAAAAAGAAAGAATGAATCGACTGCCGTTTATGTTTTGGGGGAGGGTTCAAGCACAGCGTCGAACTTAGTCCAATTTCTTCTCACCCCCACAAAACGCAACGTTTCGAGTTTTTCAAAAGTCACTGTAACTTTTTATAGTTGTTTCTTACGCAGGGGGTAGTTTGCACCCCTTTACAAACCACCGGAGTTTCGAGCTTTTTCGAGGGTCACTGCAGCTTTTTTCAAGTTGAATCTTGAATGGGGGTAGTTTTCGCACCCTCTGAGGGTTGACACCGTGGGACGTTGATGGTAAGTAAGTTTCTAATTCTATTTTAGAGTACTACGCAATTTCAGCCAAACGTAGCATTCATGAAAATAGGAAATCCTGTTGAATTTTACGTTTTTCCTTGTTTTTCTCGTGTCCTTTAAATTTGGAGGTGGTTATTCTCAACCCTATAGGGACAGTTTATGAAGATTATGTCGGACCTGATGCAGTTTCTTATGACTTTAACAAAACTTAGACATTTCGAGCTCTTTCAGCAGTCATCAGTACCGATTTTAGATATAAATTGCCACTAGGCCCAGATCAATTTTGCTCCCCACTTTCCCCGGAATAGGAACAAGTTAAATATCTTGTATTATAATCTAAATGCTTGCTATCAGTTCATGGGCACTAACCACTAAGATGAAAGGCAAAGGTGCTCCCCGCAGGGTGACGTTCCTAGGCCCGGGCCTATGAGGCCTAGTCAGAAAACCGGCCCTGGCAGTCATTGCTGTTTTGGTTCGATTTTTTGTATATGGGGGGTAGTTTTCGCCCCTCCCTGAGGGTGTGTTTCATATCGTATGTACGCTGCTTAACCTTAATTTGTATAATTCAATTGATTAAGTTGTAACAACTATTCTCGTAGCTTAATCTTCTTTTTACCCCATTCCAGGGGTGTTTTTTGGCTCTAGCGAATGATTTTGGAGGTGTACGATATTTTTTGACCTCGGATTTGGATTCAGCGACCGAAAATACATAAGGATACATGGGTCTGGTTCGCTGGTCTGATTTTTTTTGTGGGGCTGTGTTACTATATAAAGAAAATATAAACAATCTTATAGAAAAATATCTTATCCTCCTTTACCCTCAAGTTTTATTAAATGAAGTTGTAATTTATTCACGAAATATGGTTTTACGCTGGTACACCATTTTACATTTATAGAAGGTATTTTGTTGGAAAGAAGGCTCCTGAATATTAGAGTAGCTAAGTTGCGTTGAACTAATGTATGTTGCGGAAAGCTGCAAAAGGAGGAAGTGCCTCTAGGGACGGGAATGGAATTACTGGGATTCATACACATTAAACCAAGAATTATATACTTACCGTGGCAAAATCAATTTCTTGTTCGCTGCAATAGAGAAAAGAACAATTACGGCTAAAGAACTTGTGTTGTATAAATTATTTACCAATCATTGAAACATTCACATCTTCCGCCGAGTTTCTGCTTTACTCTTTCTCCGCTATTTTCCGTTTGCAACTGACCTCGAATGTTCATACTAGAACTTTAGTAAAATTTTATATATAGGCTGTATATTTTCTTCGGACCATCGAAATTATCTCGCTTAATATCAATCGTATAAAAAAAAATACTAAAAGAAAGTTGTGGAGATTTTTATAAGCTAGATACAATGGTTTAAAAAATTTGAAATCTATGGCCTACTTTAAGGGTTAAGACAGAAAATCTTGAAAATGCGGAATGTGTCTAAGTCAGATATCTTCGTGATAGGTAGCGAAATATAGTTGCTTTATTTATTTCTTTCGAGTATTTATTTCCTATGAAGGGAGGTACATTATCATAAAAAACAATTACTAAAAGTTATACAATATTAAGATAATGTTACATGGTAAATAGCCAAGATATTAGTGAAATTTGCAGTAGATACCAGTGGTATTGATTTATTTCCCATTCCTTTAAAATATTACTTAGTCTTGCTAAGGAACTGGGTTAGTAAGCAATTTACAGGGTGCGCCAAAGTTCTGAATTTGACCTACAGATAAATAAATACTATTATACTACTGTGCAAAAGTAGAGTGTTTATACCGGAGCTGAGCCTCCCCCCACCACTTTTCGTGACGTCATGGGTGGTGGGGGGTAATTAGTATGGTGGGGGGTAATTACTGTCGTAGGGGGTAATTACTGTGGTGGAGGTAATTGGTGTGGTGGTGGGGGGTAATTGGTGTAGTGGGAATAATTAATGTGGTGGGGGGTAATTGGTGTGGTTGGAGGTAATAAGAGTACTGAGTGATTGAGTAATTGATGTAGCAATGAGGACTTCATGATTTGTCGTTGCAATCTTATTCACGGGAGTGGGGGCAACCCATCCTTATAAAAGCAAGAGAGGAGTTGACACATGATCATTAAATAGGCTAGACTCCTATAGTAAATTTAGTATGCCTTCGTGTACGTCTTGTGGTAAAAGTTTCACACGTGGCGACAATTTACGTCGTCATGAAAGGCAGTCATGTGGGAACGATGGACCTCTCGCGAAGCGACCTAGGGTTGATTCAACGCCTTCAACATCATGTACTAATATGCAAACATGTGATTGCTGTAACGTGACTTTAACAGCGACTCAGATGAAATCACATAGAAGAACTTTGCAACATAGGACAAATTCATGTGCCCCTATGGTGGATGGTGTAGCTATTGTCCAAACAGCTTTTAAAAATAGGATAATTACATATCGAGTGCATTGTGAAAATAATTATCTAGATTACGCCATGTTTTTCAACGAAATCAGACCAAAGATTCTCAATCTACTCGAAGAAGTGCTGCGTATCCATAAAACAGTGAAAGTAAATATGGAATCGTTCGCCAAGTACATTTTACCGACTCAAGATCTAACTGAAATGAAATCATTTAATACCTCCAATAGGATTTTGGATGAATCCATGGATCTGAATGATGTTTTGAATAGTTTTGTGGATTCAATGGTTACGCAGAGTACTGAGTTTCAGGAGCGTGATTCAGGTATACTAATATTTTTTTAAATTATAAAACATAATGATTAATCATTATCTCTTTTTTAGGTTGGGCACTCGAACGAATTGCTTTTGTTGAAATTAACGTAAACAAGTATAGCCCTTTGGGTGGTTCATCGTACATAAAATTACCGAAATACATCGAAAATAAGAAGGCGGTGGTGAATGTACAGAATCAAGATCAATGTTGCTTCGCTTGGGCTGTGACGTCAGCGTTATACCCCGCAAATGGCCATGTATCGTACACATCATCATATCCACATTTTTCAAGAGTATTAAATGTAACAGGTATGAATTTTCCAATAAAATTACGAGATATATCGAAATTTGAAGAAATGAATAATATTTCAATTAATGTGTACGGTTTAGAAGAGAAATTTGAAAATAATAGGGTTAAATATGAAGTTGTTGGACCTTTACGTTACTCGGGTAAGAAATTGTATACTCACGTAAATTTATTGTTAATTTCAAGTGAATGTGTTGGCGATGAAAATCACCACTGTAATAATGATTGTGCTAATAGTCACTATTGTTGGATAAAGGATTTGTCTAAGTTAGTTTCCACTCAAGTTTCCGCTAGCGATCATAAGAAACATTTTTGCGACGGTTGTTTACTTTACTTTAATACTGAACGTCACTTATTTCAACACCAGAGAAATGACTGTAATCATATTTATACAACAGCACCAACAACAAAATTTCGTATTAACAAATTTGGAAAAGAAGTAGCTGAGAATATATTAAAATTTGAGAATATCGAGAAACAAATGCGAGTACCATTCGTAGTATATGCAGACTTTGAGTCAATTTTAAAACCTATCTATACGTGTCAGCCAAACCCCGAACTCTCTTTCACGAATAAAACCTTTAAACATGAGCCTTATTCATTCGCATATTACATTAAATGCTCTTTTGATAATTCTCTATCTAAGTTTGATTTATATCGGGGGTGTGATGCAGCCCGAGTGTTTATAGAGCATATAGAGACAGATTTAAGGAATGTATATAATAGACATATGAAAAATATAGTCCCAATGGCTAAACTCACAGCGCAAGAAAACCTAGACTTTCAGAATGCGACCGTGTGCGGTATATGTGGGGGGCCTTTCGAGGGGGAGGATGTTAAAGTTCGAGACCATTGTCACTTAACGGGCAAGGTAAGATTTGGTGCCGCACATTCTGTATGTAACTTAAATTACAAGTTACCCAATTTTATACCTATTATATTTCACAACATGAGTGGATACGATAGTCACCTATTCATCAAAGAGTTGTGCAAATACAAGGATAAAGTTGGTGTAATAGCACAAAATAAAGAAAAATACATATCCTTTACGAAACATCTGTATATGCACGATTATGTTGATAAGAAGGGAGTTACAAAAAAGAAATATTTACAACTGCGATTTATCGATAGTTTTAAATTTTTATCGGCTTCATTACAAAATTTAGGTGCGAATTTAGATGATGATCAGTTGGGGACAATGCGGAGTTTTTATAGCGAAAATGACAAATTTAATTTAATGAGACAGAAGGGTGTATTTCCATACAGTTTTATGGATAGTTTAGAGAAATTAAATAGAACTGAATTACCATCTAAGGAGGAATTTTATGATAATTTAAATAAAGAGCACATATCAGACGCTGATTATTTGCGGGCTAAGAATGTTTGGGGTTTGTTTGAATGTCGCAGTCTAGGTGATTATTCAGATATTTATTTGAAATCAGACGTGCTTCTTTTATGTGACGTGTTTGAAAATTTTCGCGCAATTTCTTTGGATAAATATGGACTAGATCCAGCTCAGTATTATACAGCCCCGGGGCTATCGTGGGACGCTATGTTGAAATTAACCGGAATCGAGTTAGAATTGTTAACGGATATCGATATGATCCATTTCTTTAAAAGAGGTATAAGGGGTGGAATAAGTCAGTGTTCAGAAAGGAAGCATATTGCAAATAATAAATTTCTACCTGATTATGACCCTAACGAGCCGTCATCATTTATCACGTATCTAGACGCCACGAATTTATATGGACATAGTATGTCTAAGGTGTTACCCACGGGTTGTTTCATGTGGTTATCTGAAAGAGAAATAAATGATTTAGATATTATGAATATCTCGGATGATAGCCCACACGGGTACGTCTTTGAAGTAGATATACATTATCCGGAATACCTGCACGACTTACACTCAGATCTCCCCTTCTTAGTTGAAAATATTGTGCCTCCTGAATCAAAATCAAAATTAACAAAGTTAATACCAAACCTGAACGATAAAAAAAAGTACGTCGTACACTATGTAAATTTAAAGCAGGCTATTAATAACGGGTTAGTGGTTACGAAAATACATAGAATTCTTAAATTTAATCAATCGGCGTGGTTAAAGAAATATATTGACTTAAACACCGAGATGAGAAATAAAGCTACAAATAAATTTGAAAAAGATCAATACAAATTAATGAATAATGCGGCGTTTGGTAAGACGATGGAAAATGTGGACAACAGATCAGACATAAAGTTGGTTACTCATTGGGAAAGTATTAGACGTAGTATGGGTGCAAATGCATTAATATCTCGTCCAAATTTTAAAACTTGTTCGATATTTACTGAAGATTTTGTAGCGATCCATATGGCTAAACAAAAGGTGACTTATAATAAACCAATTTACGTGGGCTTTTGCATCTTGGAATTGTCAAAGACAGTATTGTACAACTTTTTCTATAATGTAATTAAAAGAGAGTATGGGGATAATGCCTCTTTACTGTATTCTGATACCGATAGTCTGATTATCAAAATTTTAACAGAAAATTTTTACGATTTTATAATAGATAACCGAGACAAATTCGACACTTCAAATTATCAGGATGGTAATATATTTAATGTACCCAGAGGCCCACCGGTTTTAGGTAATTTTAAAGATGAATTTCCCGCGGACCCAATAATTAGTTTTTATGGTACCGGAGCAAAAGCTTATTACGTACAATCCGTGGGGAATGAATTAAAAAAAGCAAAAGGTGTAAAGAGATCTGTCATTCAAAAAGAATTATCAATAGATGACTATAGGCAAATCGTTGAACAAGGTGGCTTAATATTCAGAAAGATGAATACATTTCGAAGTCAATTACATGATATTTTTACCGAAGTAAAGAACAAAGTGGCTCTGTCTCATCACGATGATAAACGCTTTGTCATCCCCAATACAACGAAAACCCTAGCGTGGGGTCACTCTGACATACAATTTTTTCAAACTGAGCTAGAACAAAATATGCGTTGGTTAATGTCTGCTGCTAATGTTGTTCAAAGTAGTACTGTGGAAATTGATAAAATAGATCATTTACTTGCGGCAATAGCAGAGTTAAGCCAGTAATCGTTATTAAAATATGAATGTTTGTTTGACGTAAAGGTCCAGAATATTATAAATTAGATTTAGTTTACTTATATATTTCTTTGTAAATTAAGTAGAGTATTGTAAAGCAAGTAATTTATATTGTCATTAAAAGTGGGTGTTCGTTTAACGTACAATTCCAAAATATTATTAAATATGTTAAGTTTATGCATCTACTATTCTGTAAAGACACTGTAAGTTAATTTCATACTTTATATGTAATAATATGTAATTAAAAAATATATAATAATTAATTGGAGAACTATATTGTAATAAAGTATATGTAGAAAAGAATAATTATGTGTTGTTATTAAGCTTTACAGCAGAATTCCTGTTTTAAAGTAAATAAAAGTGAGCGTCATTTATGGAAGGTACTGTACCATAGCTTCTATTCGAGGCATGTTTGTAACAACAATTCCTATTTTAAAGTAAAATAAAGCAGCATTCTTTATGGAAGTGCTGTACCAACGTATTTATGGAAGTGCTGTACCACATTCTTTATGAAAGTGCTGTACCACATTCTGGGTTACATACCGATTAGAGTGGGTCATGTGGCAACAACGCTGGCGTCTATTCAAGGTATGTTTGCAAGTTGTGAGATTCAGCGTGGGTTAAATGGCAACAAGAATTTCTTTGTTGAAGTAAAATAAAGTGGAATTTCTTATGGTAGGTGCTGTACCACAGTTTGGGTTATTGTTCAGAGTGGGTAATGTGGCAACAGTGCTGATGCCAAGTCGAGGTGACGCGGCGTTTGGGTTTGGTGGTGTGACACATTTCAACCAATGAGGAGGCCGCATTTCCACCACTCCTAGAGTAGGGATGATGGGGGGGTTAGCGTGGTGTATTTATACATTGTGGACTCTTCAAACGTTCTCTTTACCTTCAACTTTCACAGTGTGTAGTTGTGAATTTTATGTTCTGTGTTTTGTGTTCTGTGCCAAGTTTCAAGTTTAACAATTTGTAAGTTTATTATTTTTTTAATGGTTCGTAATTCGTAATTCTCATAATGGTGAGACATATTGTATCTGGTGGTGGCCGTAAAACGACGAATGTATCGGAGGCTACTAATGCTCAGAGGATGTTGCAGGGTGTGGCCATTTTGTCAAATTTTATGTCGGGCCCCGCTACCACGGTAGGTGCTCCTGTTAATACAACAATGAATATTATTTATGCGGCAGCCCCAGCGGCTCAATTCGTTGTGGCCGGCGTCGCAAATAATGTAATATTAACACCTAGTGGTAGCGCAGCAGGTCCGACACCCCTAGGACCTGGTGCTGGAAATATGGGCCCGACATACAGCATCGCAGGTAGGCCGGGATTAGGGGTAAATATAATATCGAATGTTCGAATCCCGGCTACGAATACAACAACGCTTAATGTCACCTCTAATGCAACTTCGACAAATAGCACGATACATGGGTCAGTTTATGGCAATCAACAGACGCACGCTGTTGACCAGTCTGATGCTGACATGCATCCTGTAATTCACATCTCCGACGACGATGCTGGAGGAATTAATTCCAATAGCACCGAAGTCGTAGATGGATTACAGGATCGTGAAAGCGAATTCCGTGATGCTGAGGAGCTGATTCGTTTAGATGGCAAAGTAAGACCATCTAAAAGGGCAGCTTCTGCATCGAGGAATCAGAGTGGGCGTCGCGTCACCTTCCAACCCTCGTCTGCATCTGTATCGTTGGTCACTAGTGATGACTCTGAGGACGACTTTGTGAAACCGCCAGTAGTCAAAAAGCCTAAAGGGGCAGTTATTCACAGTGATGACTCCGAAGATGACTTTGTTGTTAAGCGAAAAACTTGTAAAAAGAGCGTCAAAATTGAAAAATGTAATAGTCGTAAAACAAAGTCATCATCGGCGGCATCGGGGAGTGGCAGGGGTAGGGGCAGGGGTACTCGTGTTGTGAACCCCAGCACAAAGTCGTCATCGGTGGCATCAGGGCGTGGTTCAAGAAGGGCGGCTACTCAACTAACACCAGACTTTTCCGATGCTCCACGACATATTATTCAGTATATGTTAGATTTAAACCAAAATTTACCTGCGCCGTTAACCCCTATTCTGGAGGATCCTCCTAGGCCTGTAATAAAAACTGTAGGCAGAGGCATGGGAGGAAAGGGAAATTTAATGAGCCTTAACGGCGAGGTAAATCGCGACGCGAATGCAAGTCCGGTTTTAGTTGGTAGATTTGACGACACCGCATTAGAACAACCAAGTTGTTCTAATGCAGTGCCATCATCACCACCCTCAGGTGGCAACGACGCACTAGAAGAAGCTGGCACTTCTAATGCGGCGGCGCCATCACCTCACCGAACACCAAGTCAGAATTCTACACATTCTGACATGGTGTTGGGTGCGGTACCACCGCCTGAACCTGTGGCAGAAATCGCGGAACTAGACAATATAAATATTGACGATTTATTACGTTTTCCATCACCAGTTCCACCGATTCAGAATCCCTCAGATTCTGATTCGGATTGTGATTTTCTGTCACAGGAGAATGACCGCAATTTATTAAAAAATGCAATTGCGGCATTAAAAAAACTAAGAAAATCAAAAAAGGAAAAACACGATGCGGATGTATTGGCGCGCATTAATGATGATGTGCTAGAACGGCAGGCTGAAGCACAGGAAGCCAATGCTCGAGAACGCCTTCAGCAGGCCGAAAATCTAAGGTTAGAAATTGAAAGGCTAACCTTAGAGAGAGAGCAAATCATTATTAATGCGAATGCGGAGAGGATTGATGCCCAACAAAAAATCGAGGGTATCAATAATCGCCGCAACGCTGAGGCTAAGTCCCGTCGGGAGTTGGAAGGTGTTGAGAAGAAATTAAAAGATCTTGGCTAGAACGCATGAAGGTGAAGAGGTAACATTTTATTGTTTATTTTTTATATGTACATAATTTGTTTAGTTATAAGTATTAGTGTAAGTTCTTGTATAAATAATTTGTAGTTATATTGTAATAAAAAATTAGACTTAAAAAAATAAATGTTAGGTTAGTTTACGTTAGGTTAGGTTGTACAGTTATATTGTAATCAAAAATTTACTAAAAAAAAATACAAAAAAAAATATAAAAAAAATATATAAAAAAATATATATATATAAAATAAAAAAAAAAAAAAAAAAAAAAAAAATATATAAAAATACATAAAAAATATAAAAAAAAGTTACATTAGGTTAGGTTAGGTTAGGTTAGGTTAGGTTAGATTACGTTAGGTTAGGGGGGAGGCGTGGGTGGCGGCGAAGCCGCCACTACGGCGGCGGAGCCGCCGTCACTAATGTAATAAAATGTAAATGTAACAAAAATAAATAATTATACAAATATGGTCTTTTTATAAATATATAAAACAAAAAAACCAAAAAAAAACAAAAAAAACGAAAAAAAAAACGAAAAAAAAAATTTAAAAAAGTGGTATATAAATATATAAAATAGAAATCAAAATAAAAACCGGGAAATAAATCCCTGCTTCTCTCCCGCCCTCCACTCCGGAAGCGGGATTGATTGCCCGGCGGATCAATTTACATTTTCAATCAATGAAGTTGATCTGCCATGTAATTAATCCTAAAGTTCTAGTAATCATATAGTGGCGACAGGTTTCGAACCGTCTACACCCTCGACGATCAACCCAAAGACCAGCGCTTTACACTATACGGCCACCAGAACCCTGATTTTTTGTTGTTTATTATTTAATATGTACTTCCAATATATTTGATTTTATTCTTTTTTATTCTTAAAACTGCTTTTTCTTTGTTAATATTTGTTAATTTGAAGCGAATAAGTATTTAACTAATTTTTAAGTGCAAAAATATTAATTTCTAATGTTTCTTTGCTAATATAATACCACACCTACTGACAATATATTTAACTGTAGGCATTTACCGGTTTAAAATTTTAAGGGTTTCCTACCTGCCGTTTTTACCTACCTTATGTGTACTACAGAAAACATCGACAAAGCATATTATTTAAAATTCTATATTCATCTAGATGGAGCTAACAGTATTGATTTAACAAACTAACAAAAAATATATTATAGATACAGGGTAGGTATAAAATTACATCATATTTTTCTTAAATTAATATTTCTTTTTCTTTTGCATTGAATTGTTACCGAAAAATATTAAGACTGCTGGATGACATCAAAATGTATATACAGGGTGTTTATATAGTACGAGACTACTGATTACGTCATATCTTTATTAAATGTATGTATTTCTTTTGCATTAAATTAGTGCTGAAAATCTTATAATTTCGGTCCATGGAATTAAAATATATATATACAGGGTGTCTATATAGTACAAGACACTTGATTACGTCATATTTTTTTGTTAAATGTATGCATTTCTTTCTTTTGCATTAAATTAGTACTAAATATCTTAAGATTTCGATCCATGGAATTAAAATATATATACAGGGTGCATATATAGTACGAGACACTTGATACTTTTTTATTTTCTGCATTTTTTCTTTTGCATTGAATTATTACCGAAAATATTAAGATTTCAATCGTTGTCATTTTGGTAATGTCATTTTATTATTATTTAATATATCTTGTGGTGAGAGAGAACACTGTTTAACGTAGCTTGTAGGTATCGGATCATCAGCTGGGGGATTCACCATGTTGCTTCTTGAGATGATTGCGCTATATTGGCGATTTTTATAGTTTAAGTAAAAATTTGTGAATAAAAAAATAATTTTCCAAATACTGATGTTTTATTTCTTACATACTTAATATAAAAATATAAATAATAAGTTTCCAAATACTGGTGTTTTATTTCTTACATACCTAATATGAAAATATAAATAATAATAATAAACAAGTACAAAAAAAACAATATAAAAAATATGTACAAAAAAAAAACAATATGAAAAATATCAATCGGAGTCCGAGTCCGAATCGCTGGCATCCATTGGCACCGTCTCCAGCGACCAAGCTGACGGTGAAGATGGCCTGCTGGGTAGCTCTTCCTCGGAGTCCAAGTCGCTGGCACCCATTGGTTCTGTGACCATAGACCAAGCTGATGGTGAATATGGTCTGCTCGGCGGCTCAGCTTCCATGGACCAGCTACCACTGTCTGGATCCCCTTCACGCCCCAGATCTCCATGGCTGGGCACAGACACCACCCAGCTACTGCTATCTGGACCATCTCCATCGTATGATAGAGCAACCTTCACGTTGTACTCCCAGAAGGACATTGTTGTTTCCGTGGAGTCGCTCGAACTGACAATATTGTCTTGAGTAGCCATTTGTCTTTCAGTTTTGCAGTTTAACTGAGGACCAAGCGGTGAGAAGTTTCTTATATAAACACATTCCCACTCCACCACAACCAACATAAACGAGAGTGGGGTAGTAACTTTCTTATACACGTACCATCAATGTCACCACCCCCATAACCAACAGCAGATGAGTTTCTTATAGACTATTTTAAATTTCAGAATCCGTTTCTGCGTCGGATTCAGATGGATCACTTTCAGAGGACACTGCTTCAGCTTCTGAGAATGTTTGTCGGTATCCATTTGTAGTGCTATCGGCCGGACCAGGTGGCTCCTCTGTAACCCACGATAAATATGAACACCACTCGCCGGTTTCAGGATCCTGATACCTTACTTCTTCATACCATATCAATGGTACAAAATTCGATAATATCGAATCACTGGTAGAGGAGACTGTTGGATCTTGGATTGTGACCATGTTAAATGCACAAACTCAAATGAATAAGAGTTCATTATTTCTTACTAGGTATATAAGTCGATATACCCCCACTTTATTTTGCACTTAAAATAGATAGTAAAAACAAACATTTTTCATAAAAGGAGATATATTTATTTACAAAAAAAAAAAAGAAACATATTTATATAAATTATTTAAAAATTAATCTAAGGACTAATCACTTATACAATTACTTAAACTAAACTATTTACAATATTAAACTATTTACATTTTAACTTTTTTTATTGTTATTGCAAATGTTGCAGATCTCCACAGGTCTAATTTGATGGAGTGGCTCGCTGCAAGATTTGCAATAACCCCTTTCCCCGTCTGTCAGGCGCGTTGTGGAGTGAAAGTCTACGTGCCGATGCAACGCCAGGTCGACACGTCGTTGGTACCCCATATAACAACCGTAGCACAGTTGATACTCTGCACCATCCCTTGCGTCGACAGCCACATATGCCATAGTGGTGCAGAATATTTCATTCCTGGGGTGGTGTCCTCTTAGGAGATACTTATCGGTGAGCTCCATTTCTTCTTCATCGTCTGATGCGTCTGCAACTATGCCATCGTCAGCAGTATCAAGTTCGACTTGTTCCAGTACGACAGCATCATCACCTTCCTCACCGTCCACATCTCCTGGAAGAACACCCTCCTCGACGTCAACAACTTCCACTCCGGCTCCAACAACATCCCCTTCGGCAGCTATATCGGCGTCTCCTTCATGGTCGTTCCACATATTGTTAATGCCGTCCACTTCCGCCAACCAATCCAAAAATTCTAGATTGGCACATCCTCTGGGTACACCCATCATAAAATTAGGAACAGCAGCCATTATAAGAGTAAAAAATTAGTTCGTAAACGTAGAGTGTCGAAAATCAACTGAATCGTATCAAGTCTCCTCCTTATTTATATGCAACCGGTGATGTCATGACCCCCACACCTTGGATGACATCAGCACCCTCAACATTACTTAAATGCGAATGAATACGAAGAGGAGCACAGTTATTTTTCTGCTTTCGTACTGCATATACTATAAAGTATTAACAAGTGTTAAAATGCCTTTTCCAAAAGAATGGGAATCCAAACCAACCATCGCTGCATACCCATATAGTACGCATAACCAAATTGTGTGTCATAATTGTTACGTGTCCTGGCCGAAGGAGTACATAAATTCATGTACGGGATTATGTAGAAAATGTAGAGATGCGAATCCTGTGCCAATTAAGAAAAGCCAAGGGGTTCAAGGAAGAGATTCAGGCGAGCGCCAAGAAAATGAATGCCGCAAGTGTCTGCAGCTGTTAACTCGCACAAATTTCGGAGTAATCAGAGATGTTTGTGATGTGTGCAAGGTGGAACATCCATTAAGGCAGCGGTGTCTCTCTTGTGATAGATACAAAGACGATTGTTGGAACAATGTGTGTAGGATGTGTAGAGGAGGTAAAATATTGTGCGAGAATGTTGGTCATTTTTATGGGAATTTTGTGCATCACGAAAGAAAATGCTGGTGTGTTAATCAAGAAATCCAGTTGTTAAGGCATGAGATTATTTCATGGAATTAAGGCATGGAATTTTATGAAGATGTAAAATTTCTTTTGGATTTAGAATAATTTATATTTTGTCAATAAAATATATTTAAATTAATTTGTTTTTTTTTCTTCTATTAACTTACTGAAATATAAAATGTAAATAATATTACAGTGAAATAAAGCTATTCAATAATGAATTTTAGACATTTAAATAAAACACATTAATGTCGTATACATATTTTATTTCTATATTACTGATACACAAGTAAATATATTGATTATGTATATTTTACATTATTCAAAATTTAATAAATTACACAACATCCTTTTTGTCAATCCAAGAGTTGTGTTCTTTGGAAATTCCCATCCATTTAACAAATATTCTGTTTCTTTTTTTCCTTAACACCTTCTCCACTAGATATATATCGGGATATTTAGTTTTTTGTAACTCCATTTCATAAAAACATCCTTTAATTGGTTGGGCATTCATATCTTGAAGCTGATAAGTTGTTGGGTTAGTTATGTTTATTTTCACAATTTTAAAAAGTTCAGTTGAAAAATTGACTGTAAAACCTTTCTCAAATACACCTTTGTATGCACTTATTCGGACTACGTCACCAACATGAAACTTAGGTTTTAAAGCAATCCTAATATTGTCATAAACACTCAATTTTGTGGTTGGTTTTACATCAGCAGGCTTCATACCAATCGTACGATGTACTTTGTTGTTGTACATATTTGTAATGTTGGCTAGAATGTCGAACCATTTGTATTTACCTCTAGCTGAGAATTCTTTATATAACCAATTTTTCAATGTCCGTATCACTCTCTCCACAACTGCTGCTTTCTTTGTACTATACGTCGAGTAATGATTAATGGAATGCTTCTTCATTAAAGTGGAAAAGTGTTTGTTGTAGAATTCGGTACCCTGGTCGCTTTGAATATTCTTAGGTGTGTAGTTTGATTTTTGCAAAATGCTTCTCATGCCCTTCGTAATTTCAATTGCCGTTTTATTTCTTAAGGGTCTTGTCCACACATATTTTGAGTAGCAGTCAATCACTACGAGAATATATCGATAACCTTTATTCTCATTAGCATGTGGTTGCATTTCAGCCAAATCAATTTGCCATAAATCACCGTAACCCTTGATGATTGTTCTTCTTCTACGAAAATTTTTACGGGGTAATCTGTGCAGCTCCTCCACAATACCCCTTTTTGTTCTACTAATTTCCATGATAACTTCTTGGCTCCAATGCGAAAGATACACCTAACTGATAGATGTTTGCAGACAGACTAATTTCTAATAAGTTAATTCTTCTAATTTAACAAGTTTCTCAATTAAATTATTAATCTGTTTAGTGTTTAGAGAAACTGCATTTTCAACTTCTTTATGTTTTTTATCAGTATCTTTTTGTATTTGTTCATTAACATACTTTTTCATTGCTGCAATAACTTCTTCTTTTTTTCTTTGCATTTTATCATCAACGTACTTTCTCACAGCACCACTAACTAAGCCAGCTTGATCATTAACTTTATGCATTTGCTCATTAACATACTTTTTCATAGCTACACTACTTAAGTCAGATTGACTATTGACATAATTTTTCATTGCTGCAATAATTAAGTCACTGATCTCATCCATAGCCTTGTGGATGTCTGCAAAGAATGTAGCAAATCGGTTTTCAACATAGTTACGTGTTACACCATCCTTACTATCTACCGGTTCTCCAATGTTCTTTAAACGTTTATTCTGGATATCAAAGTGATTATCTGTGGTGAGGTTAAAGCCAAGACCTGGTGGACCGCGTACGACTAATGATTTATTAGCGCCGCCTCTTCTACGTCCAAACTTGTCAATTGTGTTGTGAACAGGTAGCATTTCTGATTACATCTGATCTGATTTAAGTATTTCACAATATATTATACTTCCCAATTAGATATATTCACAAGAAAATTTAATAAAATCAATTTTTCTTTTTTTTATTTAAATTATTACTTCCTACGTTGACACTCCTTACTGGAATTAAATTTAATTTCGCTAATAGATTATTTTTTCTTCTCTCATTTCCTCCAACAAACTAACTATTTCATTGTTAACACCACTGTTACCTGCCATTTTTGAACTATACAGCAGACGTAGACGATCCACCAACTCTTTCGGTTTATTCCAATAAACATAATCCACACCTCTACTATTGTATAATTTCTTAATAGGCATACCCGAACCTATTCTAGATCTCGTCGTTACTGTAGGAGATAACAGTGGTTTTATAATTTCTTCCATTTCTTTACTTTCAAACCCAGACTTATATCATAGCGGTTATACGGTGCTTTTGTCTTATTTAATATTTGCCGATATATTTCACGCTCATCTCCAATAAAAGTTTCATCACTACGTAGAACTGATGGATATTTCATAAATATTACATCATACAACTTAGAACTGCCAGGATACTTTCCCACTCGCTTATTACCACGCCACAAGGTAATATTTCCACCAGAAAAGCGTATTTCGCTATTACCTATTAGTAGTTTATCTGTGTTGGGATCTAGACGCACACCGTATACACTATCATATTTATGATTACCAGACTTTACATTTTCTACATGTTGTTTGATCACATCACCCTCTTTTTCTGCACTGCTAAGGATACTTTCTGAACCTGGGGTACTCATTAACGATGATCTCGGTGGTGTCTCCATAAAATATGCTTGACTTGCATTATTCTCATCATCTTCATCACTAGTTTCAGATGCTGCTTTAAATGCACTGGTACTAGCTCTTGCACCCCCTGGTGTTTGTGTCTGTGTTGGCACATTATTTTGTGATTTTACCTTTGAAGCGGATGATAAGTCTTTTAAAGGTGTGGTTATAGGTTCATATATCTTCTCCAACGTTAATTTATTCTCAGCATCTCTATTCTTGAGAGAATTGAATTTCTTATGTACGGAGTCGGTAGCCTCAACTAATTGACGTTTCAGACTTATTTCAGCTCCCACATCTCTATCCATATTAGCTTTCTGCTTAATTTCGCCGATGTAATACCGACGCTGTCTGCAGATCGATTGAAGTCCTAATTACAATTCTTTATGGATATATGAAACTATCAAGTCCTTTCCTGTATCTCCCCTCGTTTACTTCTCTATCTTTGTCAATTACAAGAAACCCATATCTTTCTTTCCAACATTCTGCACACATTTCTTGAAATTTCTTAAAAGATACGTCCGGCGAGACATGATCAGAGAAAATGTGGTGTAAATTCATGTCATCCTGCTTGAACAATGCTATAAAATTTGCGTTGTCTCTTACTAACTGCTTTGGCACGCGAGAATATGTTTGTGCCAGATAAAAACAATCTACATTTCTATGGCGACCCATTGAGAAAAACGCACGAATTACATCTTGTTTTTCACATATAACATCATCAAATATAAATATAGAATCAAGTTTAGCATCAGATGGCTGCACTATATCCGCATTATTACTGAAGGTGTAAAATCCTAGTCCCTTAATAGGCTCTAATATCTTGCGCAAATACTCGTACTTGGGTTGATATAGAGACTTTGAATATAGGTAAATGTTTGCAAAACGAAGTCCAAGTGGGTGAGTAAGCAGAGACATCAGTAAATTTGTCTTTCCACAGGCACTTGGGCCGATTAATAGCCCACGAATAGTTGAGGGAAGTAATGGTCCATGGCGCGATTCGACTTGTAACCCACATCCAACTTTTTCGTCTAAATTGTCTACAGCAAACTTCTGTCTCTGCTTCACAATACGCATTGTAGCACGGTTGAAGACTATATAAATAGATGTATGCATTACAATTGTTATTTAAATGTTGTCAGTCAAACAGCACACAAGTAAAAACCACCATCGGTTAAAGGCTGGTAAAGGAGTAGTAAATTCCCTAATAAATAAGCTTCCATTTGAACTGCATTTACCGGGAGGTTATCAGTACTGTGGCCCCGGTACTAAATTACAAAAAAGATTAGCGCGAGGTGATCCAGGTATAAATAAGTTGGACTCTGCATGCAAGCAACACGATATTGCATACGATCAAAAAACGAACGATTTAGCTGCCCGACACAAAGCAGACTATCAGCTTGAACAAGCTGCTTGGAAACGAGTTAAATCCAAAGACGCAGGTATAAAAGAAAAGGCTGCAGCGTGGTTAGTTACCACCATAATGAAGGGGAAACAACGTCTCGGTATGGGATGTAGGTCAACATCTCGTACTACAAAAAGAAAAAATATGATTAAAAAGAAGAAAAAAAACAGGAAGAACGTTAAAAATGTAGCGTTCGGTGCTGGAATAGTGCGCAAGGTACGTGATGATCTACGCAAGGCCGGTGGCAAGCGCTCTATTGCTAATGATACAAAAAAAATTGCTCAAATGGCGCTTCAAGCAGCACGCCGTCATATGAGGGCGGCTGGTGGAAAACGCAATATTCGTACACCTCGCATAATACCGATTCCGAAAGTTGGTGGAATTCTACCTTTAATACCTATTTTTGCTGGATTATCAGCGTTAGGTAGTTTGGCTGGAAGTGCAGCTGGTATAGCCAAAGCTGTAAATGATGTTAAAACAAGCAGAGAGGAATTGGCCGAAAAAAATCGTCACAATAGACACATGGAAGCGATTGCTCTAGGAAAAAGTGGCAAAGGATTATATTTGAAACCGTATCGTAAAGGACTGGGTCTTTATTTAAAACCACAAAGTTCAAAAAACTACTAGACACCCTACCTCGAAAACCTCTTACTGATATCGATCTTAAATATTATGCTGAGAAGATGAAGGTACCATACTTTCGAGGTATATTTATGCGTGACAATCTACCAAATTCTGGACCACGTCATAATGAATCCGTCATCATAAATTTGGATAGTGTAGATGGCCCTGGAACACACTGGGTGGCATTTAAAAAACGCGGCAGTTTAGTCACATATTTCGATAGTTTTGGCGATTTACCCCCACCAAGAGAATTAGTCCTGTACTTGCGCAACGGTTCAATGTCTGTAGATAAAATCTACTATAATTATGAGCGCCAACAAAATTTCAACACAGTGTGGTGTGGTCATTTGTGCTTAAAGTTTCTTCCCTCAAAAAATTAAGTAAAACTCTTCAAATGGAATCTGTAACACCATCAATGGATCGAGAAGCAATTAAACGGATGGGCCACTCCTTGATTGCTTTCTCTAGACTACGCAGCTTATTGAAGATGAGCAAACAGCAACTTTCAGATATGCCTAAAGAAGTAATGATTGCGTGTGCCCCTAATGAAATTGCGTTAGTTTGGGATAAGTTACCTACACACCTTCAGGATGACATTGATATTTTAAAATATCAGTACTGTCAAGAACATTATTCTAATGATGAAAATAATATTGATGTTAATGATGGCTCACCACCTCGAAAAATATTTTGCTGCTACTGTAAAGTTGACGAGGTGAATGTGGTGTCAAATAATGACATAAATGTATCTCCATCACCCCCCAAAAAAAGAAGATTAATCCACAACAATTGCTGTAAATCACAATAAATTCATGCAGCAATCTCCAAAAAGATCAGTCATGTCACACACCTTCACTTTATCAAGCCGCTCAAGCGTGCTCAGTGCAGAATTTTATCCACCCATTGAACTAGATATGGGTAGTCGATATGGACTGGGATTAATTGGATTTTATTCATACAACTCTATTTTTAATGTAGACGAGACAAACAATCGTTTTTGTTATAGAGAGCGTCCAAAACTACCCCTCGTATACAAGCATATACCATATGGAGCATATGAAATTGATGAAATATATCGAGCAATACTGAAAGCTATACCGGCTGATACAGAGGAAGAAAAAGAAAAATTATTCCGGCTACGAGCAAACAACAATACGCTGAAGTGTGAAATTTGGTCAAAATATGGAATTGACTTTTCACAAGCAAACTCTATTGGTAGTCTGTTGGGATTTGAACCAACATACTTACATCCAAACCAGAGCCATGAATCAACACTCCCTGTTGATATTATGAAAGTAAGGATGGTACGTGTGAATTGCAACATTATTTCCGGAGCGTATCTGAATGCCCTAAAATCCCACACACTCTTCGAGTTTGATATTGATGTTGAACCTGGATACAAACTTACTAAGGAGCCAGCTAACATCATATATTTACCTGTTAGACCAGAAGGACGCCAGTTTATCGACAACATTACTCTGCACATATTGGATGACAATGGAGATTTAATTAACTTTCGAGGTGAAAAGATTATTGTGAAGCTAGAATTGAAACAATTTTAATATTCTGAGCAAAAATGGGCTTTCGATATAATCAGAAACGATTGGCACATTGCCGATATAAAGTGTTTAACGATAAAAAGAAGAGTGATTGTAGAAACCAATTCATTCAGCGTATACCTCTTAAACAGTTAAGACATAGATTGTCGGCTAAGGACCGTGCATTTCTTCAATCTATTGGATTAAAACTGAGAGAAAATTAAATAATAATGGCAGCTTTTACATCTAGTGAAAAACTTGAAGTGTTCGACGAGCCCGTGTTTGATAAATCACTTGCTAGTTTACATGAGCATACGTATAAACCATACGGATCACCGTATTATAATAACTCGGATGAAATACGCATTCCTATCAATTTTCAAGACCTTATACTCGACATTACAGAGAGTTATATTTACATAGAAGGAAAATTTACTCCAAGTGATGTTACCAAACGGTGTTATTTATCCAATAACGCACTAGCCTTTCTCTTCGAGGAAATCAGATATGAAATGGGTGGCGAACAAGTGGCTGTCGTTAGAAAGCCTGGTATCACTACTACAATGAAGACTATGGTATCATATGGACAAACACATCTCCGATCACTTTTAACTGCAGGTTGGGGTCTGACCCAAGAGAAGCAAGAAATTTTAGATACTACCAGTCACGTATTCAGTGGTAGGCTGCCTCTTAAATACATCATGGGTTTTGCAGAAGATTACACAAAAGGTGTTTTAAATGCAAAGCAGGAATTAATTTTAATCATAGCTCGATCCTTTAAAGATAGTTACATTGGTGAAGTTGATGCAGATCTAGAAATTAACAAAATTGAGTGGAAGATAAAACATATTGTGCCTGAAGATAAACAAAAACTTAAACTATTAAATAGAATTAATAAGGGCGGTAATTATGCCATAGTAAAGATGGCTTACCGCATGTGGGATCTCTACGAGCTACCTACTTTACGTGATACATCGTCTGACATATGGGCTGTCAAAACCACTAGCAGCCTTGAGAGACCTCGATACATCATTATCGGATTTCAAAACAATGGCAATTCTAATGATAGAACCAAGGACGTCACACAGTTTATATCTGCAGATATTAATAATATTCGACTATATCTGAACTCTGAAGTATTTCCATATGAGCGCTGGAATTTGGATTTCGGTAAAAAACTCGACTCTGCAGCATACTATGCATACGAGAACTTTCAACGTAGTTACTATTACAGAGATATGGCTGAACCATTGATGGATCTGGGAGAATTCAGAAAATCCCCATTATTTGTCATAGATTGCTCCTGCCAACCGGATGCAATTAAATCATCCACTGTAGACATAAAAATAGAATTTGAAACACGAAAGACGAAGTTCCCCGCACAAACTCGTGTATATGCGCTTATACTCCACGATACATATTTAAGATATAGTGCACTGGATGGTTCAGTTCAGTCTGGAATTGCCGGCGCTAAATAACACTTTCTTTTGTGATGTCATCTTTAAGCAAGGAATTTCCTACTTTGATTGTTGACTTACAAGGATTTCAATATAAAGAGAATGTGTTTACAGTAAAGGAATTGGCTGTGGTGTGCTGTAACACTAACCAGCAAGCACATTACTTTTTCAAGCCACCATATCCTTTTTCATCACTAACCCGAGGTGAACAGAATCAATATCGATGGCTACAGAACTACTATCATGGCGGTGTAAAATGGAGTGACGGATATATTCAACTATCAGAATTTCCAATGATACTTCTACGGCTTTGTCAAAATACAGCTAATAATTATGGATGTAATGTATCACCACAGGATGTTATAATTTTATGCAAAGGCAGACTAAAGAAAAACGTTCATCTAAGATGGAATAAAATCATAGACCTAGATGACTGCTCCCCCTGTATACCTAGTCTCAAATCTTTGAGTGTACCAAGATGTATGGAGCATTATCAGCCCAACAATAGTCACTGTGCTCTTGCAAATGTTCACTATCTTAATAAATGTATTGTAGATTTAGATATAAAATTTGAATAAATATCTTTAAGTATATTCATATTTAGTATTAATAACATATTTTTTAGATATGTAGCCAAGAAATAGGAAAATAAAAAATATAATCTAGCAATGTGTGTTTCATTTATTTCATTTTTTACCCTTACAATAAAATAAATATAGTTCAATAATACATTTTAATGTACATCATCAATTACAATAGTTACATAATTCTAATTATTATAAATATTTCAAAATGAAAAAACAATAAGTGATTAACTACTAATTCAATTGTCAACAGCTTCTTCATCAGATAGGTCGAGTTGATATCTGTCGATAATTTTTTTAGGTAGATATTTTTCTATATCATATAGAAAACGTTTTAAACCTATTTGTACCATTTGCTCACAAAATTCTTCTAAATTTAAAATACCGCTGGAATATTTGCCACACAGGTTAGCGCCGGTATTATACATTTCAGAATCCGCCTTAAGACGTTCGACTTGTTCAGCATCGAAGCAGAAATTTAGATCATAGTTTATAGCATGCAGAGAATCCATACTTAGGTCACTCAGTTGACAAGACAGTCTATCAATGGCTGAATTAATGTCTTCCGCCCATGTCCACCTTTGTGCCGAATATTGCATCCACATATTTTGTTAGTAATGGTTGAACTAAAAGCAAACAAATATATTAAAATGCATACAGAAAGACTAAATCAATTCACTTACTTACACAAGGTGCAAGCGTAGTTTAAAAACTGACGAAACTATTTTTGTGCAAACCAAGTTATTATCGTTTACCAAAACAATAACGTTCTTATATTTTCAAATGAGCTACAATATTGTGTTTTATAATACTCCTACTACCCTTTCTAACTATATTCTATGTCTAGTAGAAAATTAAAACTAGGAACTAAAAAGTAACTAATACAATTGCTGTTTATAAATTAAACACCAAAACGTATCATTGCACTGGATTTTGCACCGATGTACGTCGGTGGACGCTGACCTAAATATGTTAGTGTGTATTTACCACCAGATGAATTAATCTTATTGATTACATCTTCACTTATATTTTCTACAACTCGTTTGGGTAAAAACGATTTGAAAGTTGTTATTGTACTTTCCTCAAACAAATTTACGATAATTGATTTTCCAAACCGCGTATTGACCACTGACATTTTCTTTATGACATATGCTTTGTCTTTAATTAATGATGATATAGGCTTTTGCTCTAAAACTTCACTACTTTCACTTATCATCGCATTAAGTGCTAATAAGTCTAGTTCCGAAATTGCCATAGTTAAAATGGGTGTCTACAGTGAAAGAGTCGTAAAAAGTAATATAAAAAATATTGCTCACTTGAAATAATTGAGGTGGTTGTGCTACACTCACTTGTTAACTCTTGAGTAATCAGATGTGGATTTAATGTTTGTGATACTGTCGCACCCCATTTATAGTAATAGATCCACCCCACCACAATAATTTCCCCCACCATATAATTTACTAACCCTAATTACCCCCCACCACCACACCAATTACCTCCACCACAGTAATTACCCCCTACCACAGTAATTACCCCCCACCATACTAATTACCCCCCACCACCCATGACGTCACGAAAAGTGGTGGGGGGAGGCTCAGCTCCGGTATAAACACTCTACTTGCAAAGTATTTTAGAATATGCGATAATATTCTGGGGTTCTTCACTATATTGGCAGAAAGTATTTGTTACCCAAAAGCGCATAATTAGAAGCATAATGAATGCCTCTGATTCTTGTAAACCTTTATTTAAAGAATTTAAAATACTTACCATCCCTTCCCTGTATATATACAAATTAGTCTTGTTCGTTAAACATAATTCGACTGAGTTTAGAAGAAATAACGATATATATCGAGTAATGACAACAAGGCATGGGCCTGATCTCAGAATACCACGTTTTTATTGTGTGTGTGTAGCCTAAGCAAGAACGTGTTCCTGTGAAACAGCTCTGTGAAAATCTTTAAAATTAAATGCGTTGAAAAGTGAAAAAATAAAATAATTACAAGTCGCTGTGTTCTAAAGATCATACTGCATATATTCTGTCAAAGGTTAGTTCAAGTTATATTTTATCTAACCGTAAAAATCTAGATACAACTCAAATCATAATAAACATAAGTAAAGGTTAATTCCTGTCTAATCTGATAAGAGTGATAAGAGTTGATAGCCTGATAATATTTCGTAGTAAAGGTTTCCGTACACTACCTGAAATTACTGTTGCCTTATTTGCTTATAACTTTATTTTTTATAAATAAATTATGAGCTGCAATGAAAAGGAAAATCAAGCTTCAGATAATGACATATATATTAAATTACTAGAAGCAGTAAGATCAGAGGCAAAAGTAACCAGAGAAGTAATTAAGGAAGAAATAAGAGTTGAAAACGCAAAGATACTAGAAAAAGTAGAGGAACAAAATATTAAAATCGAAAATTGGGAAAATAAGTATAAGAAATTAGAATCAAGGTGTATAAATTTGGAACGTAGATATAGAAAAAACAACATTGTCATATTTGGTCTGAAGATACAACCAGACTGTGAAATTGTGCAATTTATAATAAATAAACTAAACGACCTGTTGGGAATTAATATCACAAATTCAGATCTAAATAATGTTTATAAATTAGAAACTGCAAAAGGAGTACCTATAAAGGTTGAATTTATAAGCTATCTAACTAAAAACCTAATCTTTAAAAACGTTCATAAACTAAAAGGTACACAAATATTTATTGCACAAGATCTGTGCTTCGAAGACAGACAAGATAACAAAATTCTGCAAAAACATCTGAAATTTGCCAAATCAAAAAATTAATTTGCAAAGATCAAAAACAATAAATTATTTATAAACGATGAGGTTTACACTGTAGAACAGCTGAAACATATGGAATGGGATACGTCTAATCCAGAAATTTTAGAAGAAAAAAACACAACCACCCAGAGTCAGAGTGCCCCATCGACTCCCTTTGAAGCAATCACAAAGGATACAAATAAAGACGTGTTTTTTGTAAAACTGGTGGTCGAAAAAAATATTTCAGTTGAAACGGAAGAGTCTCCGAAAAAGCCCCCAGCAAAGAAGAAAAGAACTGCGGAAGAAAGTGCTCCTTCATCAAACACCAGATCAGCTAGAACAATCCCAAAATGAGGGCAAACTTACACAACCAACTGTTAAGAAATAAACTTAAGAAATACAATTTACATGTGTTTTGTGTACCTTGTTATATTATATGTTCAAACTAAGTCGTTGAATTTTTTTTCCTCTCTCTTCGCTTTTTTTCTCGTCTTTAAAAACATTTCAAAATATATAGTAATTTACTTTTTCTTTTTTTCCTTTATTTAATTAAAATACTTGATATTATCTATTAATTCAGTTTTGTTTTTTACTTGAATTGTTTTCTGCAATATTTCGTATTGTAGTTTTCCCGTTTTGTATAAGTTAAATTGTAATATTATAATACGTTACCTAACCCTATAAACAAAAACTATATAAACAACTAAAAATAACATAAACTCAATGGATCAATTTATCAGAGATTACGATAATGAAATAATAACCACAAATGTGATCACTGATATAACAGAATTTAATCATATTTTCAATTTAACTAACTCAGAAAAGTCCTTCTCTATATATCACAACAATATTCGTAGTATCCAGAAAAATTTTCAGCAATTTGAAGTATATATATCTCAGTTCAATAATTTCTTCAGTTGCATAATCTTGACAGAAACCTGGAACATAACAGATAAAACTCTGTATAGTATAGATGGTTATGAGATTATACATAATAATAATAATAATAGACTCAACCAAAATGATGGTATATTAGTTTATGTAAAGCAGGAGTTAACATATGATTGTAAGTTCATCAAAATAGGATTAATAAATGCAATAGATTTAGACATATCATTTGGTAATTTTAAAATAAAAATACTGGCGATTTATAGACCAACCTCTACATGTGTATATGACTTTATTGATAATCTCACAGATACTTTACAGAATTATAACTACAATTTAATTGATTATACATTTATCGTAGGCGATATTAATATAGACATTAGTAGTAGTAGTAGTAATGCAGACTTTACCGAAGAGTACTTGAATTTATTAGCAGAAAAAGGTTTTGTTTCTATTATAAATAAAAATACAAGAGTTACTACTTCATCGTCTACCTGTATCAATCATATCTTTGTAAAAAATAAACCTGATTTCACAGTAGATATAATTCCAGCAATAATTAAGACCAACATTACAGATCACTACACAACTATAGTTCAAATCGCTAATGAGAAAATAAATTTAAATTACACACAAAATACAAAACAAGCATTTAAAAAAGTCAATGAAAAGAAACTTCTAAATTTGGTAAAAAACGAAGGTTGGGAAGATATATACAATTGTAATGACCCGGAAAAAGCCACAATTTTGTTTTACTTAACATATGAACTCCTAGTGCAACAGTCAACAGATATCATACAGTATAAGCCGGTGAAGAAAAAGAAACCTTGGATTTCCAAGGGTCTAGTTACATCCATTAAAGAAAGAGACAAACTATTTCAAGATCATATTAAACATCCACTAGATGAAAACCGAAAACAAATATATATTAACTACAGAAATAAACTAAATGCTCTTATAAAAAAAACCAAAAATAAATATTTTAATACTAGGATCGAAGAAGACAAAAATTGTTCGAAGAATCTTTAGAATGTAGTAAAACAATTCACTAACAATTATAAAAAAAACGATAAAAAAATAACTAAAATTGTCACAGAGAACGGACTTGAAATAACTGACCTAATCAGATAGCTAATACTTATAATACCTACTTTTCACAAATAGGAGAAATCTGCTGGATTTCTGTAAACATTTAAATGTTAAACATCTTTACAAAAAATACGTAAAAAACTGGATTGCTTCTTGTAATCGAAATATTTTTCATAATATTATTGATCCTTCTTAAACGTATGTAATGTTGTGTATATGTGTATACAGAATGTATGTGTGTATACAGAATGTATATGTGTGCATTTGTATGCATGTTAGATCACGATTTACATGAGTGACTTTTTAAAAAGGATTTATTTATTTAATGGAGCCAACGTTGGCTCTTGAAGAAGAATAATACAATAAATTAGAAGTGTTGCATTCTAACTGAGTTTAATAACTGATTCAACAAAGCGTGTTTAGTCATATTTATAACATACAGAACCTGAGTAAGCAAAATATATAACAAAGGAATTGCAGTTCTGCAGTCTGCACAAGTTATGAGAAACAAAGGTGTAATATGATATCTTGAAGATAAGCAATTAATAAGAGAAGCTGTTATCGTGAAATACGATATACCTGTGAAGGTTTATTATGGCTAAGTCGCAATAAGATAGCGTGTAATATTATATAACAACTTCCCCCTTAATAAAAAAGTTGATGTTATGCAGCAACTTTTGAAAATTGTTAAAACGTTAAATGAATATAATGCAAAAATAAATTGAAACAATGTTGAATGAATACAAAGCAAAATAATAAAATAATGTAAAAGTTAAAATTGGTAAGCGATAATAAAACATTACATAACGTAATAAGGATAAAATACAATAGTCTAAATTAATAGACAAGGGTAAAACTCCACATGAAAGTCTATGTTAACTCGATGTCCTCTTCTTCTTGAGGTCTAATACCGGGTCGCTTTCTTGGAGGGATCAGTCTAGGAAATTTGGTAAATACTCTGCTTCGCTCTGAAGGAGGTGAAGGAGGGTTATCCGTTGAGGATTGGATTCGCAATGCTCCACATCTTCTTCTTCTGCATTTACAAGTTATGTAAAGTAGAACTAATAGAATGATGAGAGTGATTATGAAGTATGTGAACCAAGATACATGTTTGGTCACAAAAGGTTCGTTTATGAGGTCGTCTAGGTCTTTGGAATATTGCTCTAGTTTGTTTTTAGCAATATCTAAATCTTCTACGTCGAGACTGTTTAATTTAAGCGGTTTTAATTTTGGGATTTCGATTTTGTCGGGCATGTGATTGCAGCATTCAAAAGGAATTTGGATTGGATGTGAATTGTCCTTAATTTCGGAAAAGTCTTTAGCACTGGCTTGTATTCGAGTAATGCCTGCATAGGCGTAACATCCTGGTTGTAGTTTTATGATGGAATTTTTGTTAATTAGCTCTGTTATGGATTCTCTCTTCGGGCAGTTGATGGTAATGTGAAGTGGTTCGGAATTAATTACTAGCCATGTGTTGTCTTCAAGTTCTTGGACGTTGTATCCTTGACTAATGATGAAGGAAGTTTGACAATTTTCTGGGAGTTTCGGCAATGGTTTTAATATTCTAGCTTCACAAATGGCATTTTGGTCGATAGGATAAGCAAACAGGTTCGAACATAGTTTGGTTCCAAAATAAAGTGGTTTGCATTCTTTCAAATTTTGTATAGGTATGTACATTAAAGAATCATCGTCTCTCGCGATAAACTTTTGTGAAATAGATAAAAAGTGATGTAGACCAGTTCTGTTATCAAGTATAGGTATAGGGTACAGACGAAAGGTGTTGTAATTTTGAGGTTCAATGAGAGGTATTGTTAAAACAAATATTAAGTTAGAATCTAGTTGAAAAGCTTTTAGTTCAATAATATCCAGATATTGAGCAACTGCTGATAGTTTAATTGGAAGAGGTAAATTGTTCCTTCGCAAACTCTGTGAAATCTCTTGTAACGCCGTTACTAAGTGATCAGGTGTTATGATTGATGAATGAATAATTCCTAATCTGGCGAATGTTATTGAATTTAAAATATCGTTTAGATTGTCTTCGATGTACAAATAGCTGGCCATTAGTTGTTCGGAAATGTATAGAAATTTTAGTTTTATTTCGGCAGCTTGGATCGTTTGAGTCATAGTTTGAATTGTGTGCTCGATTTCTTTGATATCTTTGTTAAATGTTTCCTCATCAATTTGTAATTTTTGTATAGTTGAGTTGAAATTTTTGATAACAGAAGTTGTAACTGAGATTTGATTTTTGATTAAGTTTTCTAATTGATGTTCGTCATTATTTAATTTATTTATACAGTTAGTGTAGTACTCGCCATCTTCGGCGTCTAAGTTTCCGGTAATTGATTTGAATATTGTTCCGAAACCGTTAAGTATTCCGCGTTTATATCTCTTTGTGTCTGAAAAGACTTCGTCAAATTTCGTTTTTATTGAACTAGCTATTTGCATTAAAAGGTTAAACTCTGTTTTAACTTCGCTTCTAAACAGGATTGATTTTTGATCAGCACCATCGAGGGTGTTCAAGATTCTGTCTAAATTATTTTGATTCTTGTCAAAAGCTAGTTTGAGGGATGAAATATTTTTATGCACTAGTAGAGTCCATTTGTCATTTGTCACCACGATGTCCGTGTCTTGGTGATAGTATACACCAACAGTGTTATTGATCGGGGTAATTTTGTATTGACAGAGTGCTGATCCGAACAGCAGGAGAAACCTGAAAATAAATTTAATTTTCAGTATATGGTTTCATTCTATCAAAATTTACTTTAGTCTCTTGTTTTGTTTCGAGATTTAATAGGGTAGCAGAATTTTGAAAAATTTCTTTTATTTTAAAGGGACCGTTAAATTTGTTTTGTAGTTTGTTCTTAATTTGTGATTCTTTTACATAAACTAAGTCACCTATTTTGTATTCAGGTCGATTTTGGGGAATATTTCTGTCGAAGCGAACTTTTGCTTTCTCTTTTTGAGATTGTGTTCGACTACGGGCTATTTTATAGTAGTGGGATATTCTATTGTTTAAATCTCTAACGTATTTAGTTATTAATTCTTTTTGGTTGTACAAGGTTTCGGGTGGTCTGTTAGATGTATGACCAAAGATAAGTTCATATGGGGTAAAACCGTGTGTTTTATTTACCGAATTGTTATAGCATATTACTGCATATGGTAAAATCGTGAAAGGATGTTCGTTTGGGTTTTCAGTTTTGTGGATTCTTATCATTTCGGCTAAAGTAGCATGAAATCTTTCTATGGATCCGTTCGATTGGGGATGTCCTACGCTTGAATAAGTTAATTTTATGTCGTAGAGGGTGCAGAGATCTTTGAGCAAGCGGTTGTCAAATTCGCCACCGTAATCGCAATGGATTCTTAGCGGTGTACCGTAATGTTGAAAGTATAACAACAAGGTATTTACGACGGATTTTGCGGATTTGTCCGGGACTGCATAGGCTTGTGTAAATTTAGTTAACTCGTCGCGAATAGTTAAAGCGTAATTTCGAGTTGGGAATTCAAATAAATCGATATTAATTCTTTCGAATGGTGTTCTTGGGGTTTCTGTGACTACTAGAGGGTTATTAAGGTTTTTCCGGCATACTTTAGTCTTTTGGCAAGTTTCGCAATTTTTTATAAAATTTTCAACGTCTTTAGTTAGACCTTGCCAAGTGTATTTTGCTCTAATTCTTCGAATCGTTTCATTTATTCCGCGGTGTAGATTATTTTTACCAAAATGATTTTGCTCCAATATAATTGGAATTTCATCTTCGTCGGCAGTTCTGACGATATCTTGACAAATTACTACTTTTAAGTCTTTTTCCGCAAAAATGAATGATAGGATTTCAAGAATGGGGAGGTCTAAGTTATTTTCGACAAAGTATGTCTTAGAGAGATCTAGGACATCTTGATTTTTAAATAATACCGAAAATAGATGTTCAATTACAGATTCGATATCAAAAGGTAGAGGGATGATAAAATATCTCCTATGTCTGACTGTTTTGCTCGATACAATATTGATTTTATCGTTATGAAATTCGGGGTTTTCTTCGAATATGTCCTCGATAATTTTATGATGGAGGTCTTGTAGGTTATTTTGTTGGAAGAAAGTTATAATATCTTTGTGTTCTCGATACAAAAGTTGTTTGTTCGAGGCTTTGATTTTCGAATAGTCAATTAAAGATGTTGTCTTATATAAGTTGGCGAAAGTTTCGAATTCTTGGGAAATTTGTTCGTCAGTGATCTCGTTATTGTCTGGGTTTTCGTCGTCGTCTGACTCTTCGTCATTCGCGGCTAGAACCTTTGAATAGAATTTGGAACATTCAGAAAAATGATTAATTTTGATTCTGGAAAGTGCATCCGCGTTCTTATTGATTTTGCCGGGTTTATAAATTATTTCGTAATCGTACTCTTCTAATTTGAGTCGCCAACGAGCAAGTCTACTTCCTGGGTCTTTTATAGAGAATAACCAGGTGAGTGGTCTGTGGTCGGTTACAAGCTTGAACTTTCTACCGTACAGATAGGGTCTAAAGTGCTTTACGCTCCATACTATCGATAAAAGCTCGCGTTCAATCGTTGAATACTTAGTTTCTGCACTGCACAAGGTTCTAGAAGCATAGGCAATGGGTAAATCTTTGCCAATGGGCCCCTGGCTCAGCACCGAGCCGACGGCAAATGCGCTCGCATCAGTGGTTAGAATGAAAGGTTCATCAAAATTAGGGTAAATTAATATCGGAGTTGTTGTTAATGTTTGTTTCAAATTTTGAAAAGAATTTACACAATCATTGTCGAAAAGAAATGGTATGTCTTTTTGTAGTAGTTTTGTTAGGGGTTTGGTTATCTTGGAGAAATTAGGGATAAAGCGCCTATAATATCCGGCTAAGCCTAGAAATGATTTAATTTCTTTTGGATTTTTCGGTTGAGGAAAATTTAAAATAGCGTCAACTTTCGAAGGGTTCGGTTTTACGCCGTCTTTTGTAATGAGATGTCCTAAATAAGCGACTTCCTTGCGGAGAAACTCGCATTTGTCTGGTTGAATTTTGAGGTTGGCTTTTTGAAGGCGTTTAAAGACTTCAGTTAGACGAGAAATGTGTTCGTGAATTGTAGGAGAGTAAATAATGATATCGTCCATGTAGACGAGACATCGTTCATTTTGAATACCTAACAGGATGTTATCCATAACTCTTTGAAAAGTTGATGGAGCGTTTTTGAGTCCAAATGGCATTCGCACGAATTCATAATGACCGTTCTCAACTGTGAAAGCAGTTTTTTGAATATCTGCGGGATTAATTTCAATTTGGTGGAAACCAGAAGCCAAGTCTAAGGTTGTGAAATATTGGCATTTGCCAAGTTGGTCTAAAAGATCGGAAATGTTGGGCAGAGGATATTTGTCACCAATTGTAACCTCATTGAGTTTGCGGTAGTCGACTACGACGCGCCATTTCTGTTTACCAGAAGCATCCAGTTTTTTGGGAACTACCCAGACAGGAGAGGACCAAGGTGAGATTGAGGGTTGAATAATACCTTGACTTAACATTTTCGATACTTGGGACTTAACTTCTTCTTTATGGACTTGAGGATATCGATACGATTTAGTGAATATCGGTCGGGAATTTTCGGTGTCAATAGAATGCTTAATTTCGTTAGTAAAAGTTAAATTGTCTCCTTCCAAATAGAATATATCTTGAAAGTCTAAACAAAGCTGCGTTACTATTTCGGCCTCTTCTTCGTTTAGATGATCCAAGCGCAATTCGTTCCTAATTTCGAAGGATCTGTCTGTCTGTGGATGTTTGTCGGAATTTTGAGTATTTAAATTAAAAATTGATTTGAATTTTTGTACTGGTTCTAGTTTAAGGTTAGAGAAATTTATAGTTTTCGGTATTGCGTTAGCGTTCACGATCGAAGTTAAAAATTCTCCGTTGCTGTCGATTTTTACGAGAGCATTTGGTAGGCGTACTTTTTCAATTTCTTGGGCTAACAGTATAGCCTCGGTATTTTGCAGATTACATTTTAATTTACAGATTTTTTCCATGCGAGGTTCGATAGAAATTAAATTTTTGATGTTGCCTAAATTTGGATTTTGGTTTTTGATGTTAGAGTTACCAGTTGGTTGTACAGGTAAATTTACTGTAGTTTCTTCCGTGACTTTAAATAGTGGTACGGTTTTAAAATTTGTGACTAGTTGTTTATTTTTGAAATCTACTCGGCATTCGTAATGTTCTAAAAAGTCTGCGCCTAGTAGTCCATCAAAATCTATATCTAGGTTATAGATATAAACCTTGTGTGACTCATCTGAAAAGGGGATGAGAACAGATTCGTTGATATAAATTTTTTGATCAGTAATACCCTGTATAATTACATTTTCAGGGGATCTACGTCTATAATTTTCAGCTGTTTTGGGTTTAAAAATTGAAATTCCTGCACCTGTATCAATAAGAATTTTAAATTTGCCGGTTGTGTCTTTGATGTAATAAAGATTTTTTGAATTTACGGTTAATAAGGTGTGAGAAAGCGTATTTACATGAACGTTTGTTCTGGGAAGTTCAGCATTGGATCGAAACTGTCGTTGAGATTCATTGTTTGTATTTGGTTTGATATTTGGTCGAATTGGTCTATTTGTTGTGTTGGAGTATCCGTGGGGTACTCCGGATCTAAGCGAAAATCCTGAGGATTAGCAGTATAATCCTCCTGTAGTGTTTGAGAATTAGCAGTATAATTCTCGTACTGCTCATATTGAGAATTAGTCGTATAATTGTCTGAAAAGTTTTGAGCGTTGCCTGAATCGTAATTTTCACAACTATCATTTTGATAATCGGGCGAGTAGTCATTATATTGATTATAGTTACATTGATTGTCATAATTGTCATAAGGTTCGTAATTCAAATGATGAGCTTTTTGCTGGTTAAAGCGATTAAAATTTGGGTTAGGTTGGATAGCTGATGGTCGCTGTTGCATAAAATTAGGGTTCGGCCTTATGGCTGAGGGCCTGTTTTGCTGTGATTGATTTGGCTGATTATTTTGAGGGAATGTCCTCTGACTAAATTGATTATTACTCGGTTGTGCGAAGTTTTGATGAGAAAAATTTTGTGAGTTTGGGTTTCCTTGGAAACTTGGTCTCTGGAAGTTTTGAGACTGTTGCCTTGTGCGGCATTCGCTTATTACATGTCCATTCCGTTTACAGAAGGAACAGAACTTTTGTTGCAAATTGGGACCCTGTGGTCGCTTTTGTTGAATTACTGGGTTTTTGACTGGACTATTTTTTGGGAATTTTTGCTGTTCAAAATAAGAGAGTTGTAGCTCTCTACGAATTCTAATAATCGCGTTCATTATAGAAGGAGGGTTACTGGCACGTATTATTCTGCCTAGATTTGGTTCTAGACCCGTTAACAAATTATTTAATGTCATAGTTTCAATCAGGTTTGTTTGCGCGGTTCTTTGCTCCGAAGTTAAATTTTGTTTTTGCACTGCAGCGTGCATTTTCGCATTGTGCGTTTGTAAACGCGAAACAAATGTTAAGGCGGATTCACTAGGTAATTGGTGAATTCGTTGTAGGTCCTGAATTAGGGACGTTAAATCTCGGGAGTCTCCGAAGTGAGTTTCTAGTAGTGCCTTTATTTCTGGCCATGTGCTAGGGTTGCGTGAATTTATAAGTTCGGCGGCTCTGCCTTTTAATTTATTTTTGATGTGCATGGTTAATAGAATTTTTTGGTCATGAATTGCCATACTTTGTGCACAGGAGCACGAGTTTAGGAATGTCTGTAAATTTATGGCGTTGCCATCGAATTCTGGTATTAGTGAAAAAATTTCAGAGAGCTTGTAAGGCTCAATTTGTTGTGGTTGTTGTTGTTGTTGTTCGGCTGGTGCCGGTGGCACTGGTTGAACAGTCTCTGGTTGAGCTCTATCAGGCATTTTGCTTTTTTATTTAGAGATTTTTGAACTAAAATTGGTTACGTATCAGCAGTATGATACGGAAATTAAATTAAAATTAGCTTGTTTTGTTACGTCGTAAATGAATTGTGTATTAACTGTATAATACACAGTCGTTTCGTGAATACGAAAATATATAACTTAAAATTAGAATTGTTGCGTTGTAGCTTGTAAAGGATTTGTTTGATAACAGAATTGGCTTTGTTTGCCGAGTGTATTAGCGGTATAATACACGTAAATAATTGTGAGAAATAATAATTGTAAAAATGAAAAATAAAATAACGAGATGATTCTTAAAAATGACTTACATTAATTTCATCTCCATGAGTAGGTTCTTCGTCCGTCAAGGGATTGGGATCCGCCACCACCAGTGAGGAAGGTCTCCTTGTTCTAATAGATGTACACGCACTAGTTAGGCACCTTTTGCAGATGTTCCCCTTGTTCTCTTACGCTTCACTACCAGTTAGGCTTCTTGTTCTGACGATGTTTACGGATCCTACCGACTGCGCCAATGTTAGATCACGATTTACATGAGTGACTTTTTAAAAAGGATTTATTTATTTAATGGAGCCAACGTTGGCTCTTGAAGAAGAATAATACAATAAATTAGAAGTGTTGCATTCTAACTGAGTTTAATAACTGATTCAACAAAGCGTGTTTAGTCATATTTATAACATACAGAACCTGAGTAAGCAAAATATATAACAAAGGAATTGCAGTTCTGCAGTCTGCACAAGTTATGAGAAACAAAGGTGTAATATGATATCTTGAAGATAAGCAATTAATAAGAGAAGCTGTTATCGTGAAATACGATATACCTGTGAAGGTTTATTATGGCTAAGTCGCAATAAGATAGCGTGTAATATTATATAACATGCATAGGTGAGTATATGACTTATCGTGCATATATCCTAATATAAATTTGTTTATGTATTATATTTATGATAGTATTTATGTATTAAATCCGCCTAATAAATGTTCCATTCCTTTGCTGCAACGCTATACTTAGAGGGCTTTTCCTAAAGGGGGAGTTGCAGTGCAGGAATGGGAACGATACCCCTAGATGCCCATAGACAGGTCCAACAGGACCTAAATGGGCTTCCTCCGCTATATTTATTTGCGTATTATGTTATGTTCTACTTAAAAATATACTCTTTGTATTTCATAGTGAATAAATATATATATTATTTATTATTATTATGAAAAAGGTCCATATTATAACGCTATTAAGGCTTACAGTGCCCTTCCAAGAGAATTAAAATCCATAAGTAATACTAATTTATTTAAAAAATAACTTAAATTGTATTTATTTGAAAATGCATTTTATTCTTTTAGTGATTTTTTTAAATACATAAAAAAATTGTATTATTTGTTAATTATATTATAGGCAATAGTTTAACGTATCTACTCTTTTACATTTTTAGTTTTAGGCAGATTTTAGTTGTGTGTTGTTTTTTTCCTTTTGCTGCTCTCCTTTTTTATACATTTCACATATTTTAATGTTTCATACATTTTATTTTATTGTAAGTTTTATATTTGATTATTTTGACAATGCCTATGTCTTTCTTTTTGCAACATCTACAGCAATAAAATTTATTCTATTCTATTCTACTCTACTACTCTAATATGTAATATAACGTTGTCAAGTAACATAACTGCAAATAACGTGTTCCATTTATAATTTCAAGTTACGACATTTTGTATTAACGGAAATATAACCTTAATTTTTTCAGCACCCTGTATAAGATTAATGCTAATGTTATCCACTTTGTTAACCCTTAATAATAATTGCTCAATAAAAGAATACATTCAGAATTCTAAAAAAAAATTTCTGACTGAAACAAGAGATACTCAAAAACTTACAGACTTCACTTTTGATCAAAAAGCCGCTTTTACTCCGTAAACTATTTGTAAGTAGTCATCATCCTAATACACTCATGAATATAATTAAATGGGTAATTAAAAAAAGACGAAAAAATAAAGTGTTCTAATCAATATCATGAATTTGATGCCCGACCAAAGATAATAGAACACCCTGTATAGTTTTAAATGATATTTAGTTCATGCAGAACCGAAAACTAAGAAAATTAATTAATAATTTTTTCACTTTTCTGGCTACGTAAATTAAGGTTTTTCAATTATGTCTGTATGTCTGTGTGTTTGTCGATCTGACTGTCTGTTGGTACCTATCGCCATATCTACAAAACAATTTTGCGAAGTAGAATAATTTTTTGTAGGCAGTTGACGCTATTGCCAACGAAGAAATGAGAAATATTTTTAGTGAAAAATATGTCAATCCTAAATTTCAACTTCAAGAAGATTCTAATAATTGTGCGAGATTGATCAACAAAAGAAAATCCGGTCAGTGCGGACGAATGCAAAATGGGCGACTACTCCCAAAGAACAACCAATTCCGAATGTAATCATCATCATCATCATCAACCAGCAATTTGCGTCCACTGCTGGACATATGCCTCCCGTAAATATTTCCAGCGATTCCTGTCTTGTGCCGTCTGTATCCAATTTCCCTGTAACCGCTTTATGTCGTCCGTCCACCGCGTGTTGGGTCGGCCTCTACTTCGATAAGCCCCTTGTCTAGGTCTCCACTCCACGATCCTCTTAGTCGATCGACCGTCACTGAACCTTGCAACATGACCTGCCCAGTTCCGCTTTAGGGAAGTTATGCTCTCTATGATGCCTGTTCTCTGCCTCGTTAAGACGATTTTTAAACGATGAATACGTAGCACTCACGAAAGTAATTTCGTCTGCTTGTTTACACGAAAAATAGAGAGATAAAAGGTAAAACTTGCATAAAGTTTAGGGTAACATAAATGTAACAAAAACGCACTGCACTAGCTATAAAAATGTTGAAAAACAATGAAAATACGGCTCAATTCTCCCTCGATTCTAGGGATCGTTCATGACCAAATGGAAGATAAATTGTTTATGTACTTATGTACTGCTGAGCCTTACGGTATACACTAGAAGAATAACTGCAGCACACATTGATAGATTAGTAGCAGTTATATGCACAATTGACGGCCTAATTATACCACTTTAGGTGTAATTAAGACTTACACTGGAATGTTCTTTTACAATTTAACTCTCATAAAGCAAACATAATACTTACCCCAAATTCAACCCAGCGTCCACGTAACCGACGGAAGGAAATAATATTTACAATGTAGTTGTCATTATTGCCAGGAAGAAAATCTAGTATATCTATATTATTATATTTTTAAGATTGTTTTATTATTATGAACTTATAATATACCACGTTGAATTCTTAATCTTCAGTAATTCCAACTATGAGACAACTCAATTCCCGTAGCAGGTTCTCAATCTAGCTTGTATTTAATTTACTTACTGCTGGGCCTTACGGTGTACACTAGAAGAATAACTGAAGCACACATTGACAGATTAGTATCAGTTGTATGCACAATCAATGGCCTAATTGTACATTTTAGGTACACTTAAGACTTACACGGGAATGTTCTTTTACAATTTAACCCTCGTAAAGCAAACATAATACTTGAGCAAATTCTTATTGAGAATGCATGTATTTACGAGACAAAGGGTACTGTTAATATATTATTTGAACTGTTTGGTAACTTAACCATTGTTCTTTTTAAACAAAACACAGGGACTTGACTTTCTTAACCAAGGTTCGGATAAAAGTCTTTGACAACCTCCATTCTTACAGCCTGTATGGAGAGTGTATATGGGACATCAATTGGTGGTTTTATATGCGCGCCTTAACGAGCTATTTTCGGGGGGCTGTGTCCATGGCAACTAGGCATTATGTCAAATTCATACTTGCCGATTGGAGGAACCGTTTCCATGCTGCCGTTTCTCCCGCGTATTTTATGTAATTTTTTGAAAACTAACTCGTTATTTACCGCGATAATCTAGAATGTTTACAAGGTCGCCTTAACAGCAATACAAGTTTCCGACAGGGTCGCCGTTAAAAAAAATAACAAATTAGTCAATTTTTGTGATGAAGATATAAAATAATGTAATTTATCGGATTTTAAGAGTAATTTACGAATACTTAAAAAGTTTACCGTTACAACCAACTGAAAAGGAGAGAAACTGTGAGGGTGGAATTAAAGTGCCTTACAGAGTTAAAAGAACAGTTCTATCTTCCACCGAGAGAAATAAACCACCATGGAGCTTGATCAAGAGGACATGCATAGCCATTTCAACGATGCCAACGAGTTAAAAACGAGTCAACAAAAGCTAACAGAAGTAGTCTGAGAAGAGCAATCTGAGAGGTATACCATCCAACTACTAGCAAAAACAACTACCTACATAAAATATCAACATAAATAAGAGGGGAAAGAAACTGCAAAAGGAACAGAAACGTACTGCGTTATATGCACCGCCGAAATCAAGAATAGAAGACTAAGGAGAAGAATAAAAACTCCAGAAGCAAAAACGCAAAGAGAGGAATATAAAAACTCCATGTCACGACACACTTACACCTACACTTCCCATCCTACATTCCATGCTTCATGTGGCTTTCACTGCTAACAACAAGCATAACCCAAATCCAACCCAGCATACACGTAGCCGACGGAAGAAAATATTTACAATGTAGTTGTCACTATTGTCAGGAAAAAATCTAGAATATATACTGTTAGTATTTATCATCTAACAGAAAATTTAGTTGATAAGAAAGGGTGCCAAACAGAAAGGAAAGTTTTGTGTAAATGCTTTTTTCTGCAACTGTTAAAAAAACTGCGCTTTTTGTGTGTCAAACATATGTATGATAATAGTGAAAAATTGTGAAAAGGGTAAAAAAAGTAACATTGTTTCATTCTTCAGTGTAGCCGGATTCATGAGTGCATTGAAAACAATTGAAGTTATTTCACGATCTTCGCTTTAGAAACAACAAATTATGAATTTGTATATTGACGTTTAAATTGATTTTGAAATTTATTTATATTAATATGGACTTAAGCAGTCATAGAAAAAAAAATGTGTATGACACTGCTGCATAAATGACTTTTTCTAATTTTTACACATAAAATGACACTTTTTAAAACTGATGTACGCTCAATACGCTCAACTTTTCATAACCAGTTATGAAAAGTTCAATTTTACCTAACTGGTGAGGAAAAGTTCGTTGTATCACCAATTAAGAAAAATAAACAACTATCAAAAAGAAAAAAAAACAATGTTTATTCAACACAAAATTGAAAACTGAGTCCATAAAGTAGAAGTCTTTAATTCTTCTTTCCTTCAAAATATGCTGACAAAACTTTTTCATTAAATCGATTTACCTTACGCTATCAAATTAGTATTTCAAATATTATAACTTGGCTAAATAATGTTTGTCAATTTTGACATAAAAATTATAATGCGTAATAATAACAGCAATGGTAACTATGAAAAAGACTACTTAATTTTTAAGATCTTTAAATACACCTTGTATGTAACACGTTCGCTTCGCTCGTCCCGTAAACATCCACTCGTTACCCAAAATAAAGTCTTTCGTAACTGTCTGGCTTTTCCTCTTTTTGAGCGCCCAAATAAAGAGTTTAAGCCGAAAAAGCCACATTCCAGAGGTATTTTTATGACTTAATAACTGGACTATTTTTTCAATAATTTTAACAGTGTTACAATTTCATGAGAATATTAATACCTGAATTTATTGAAATGGTCAATCAATTTCTTTCATAATTAGACTCGTTTCATTAATGGTATATGCATATGGGCAATATATAACATAAGTTTGTTTTATATTCCTGAAAGTTTTATCTTTATGTTATGAAAACAAACAATTTGAGTCTGAAACCTTCTGACGCAAGGAATGATTTTGGAAATTTATAAGCAGAATACAAGCAGATGTGTTTTAATAAAAATTTAATCCTCTGTTATATTTCGTCCAGCTCTTGAATTTTGCTTCAAAATTGTTAAATCTAAGGAAATTTACAATTTTATTTTCAGTCATAATATTTCGTAGATCATTGAAACGTGTACTATGATAATTTAACTATTTTTTTTTGTGATAAGTAATGTTTGTGTGGTAAACAAAAAAAAATCTCTTACTTATTAAATCGATGATTACAGTATTAGGAGATGCAGCTTTTAAGAATACACCTATACAAAATTTAGATATAAATATAAATTCCAAAGTGGAGGATTATTTCCAGAAAAATTAAAATTAGCTAAAATTAAATCTTTATTGAAATCCGGTAATGAAACTATAATGGATAATTACCGACCTATTTGTATATTGAGTAGTTTCTCTAAAATATTTGAAAAATATATAGCCGGTAAATTGCTAGCATTTTTGGAAAAATATAAATTATTCAACAATAACCAATTTGGCTTTCGTAAAGATATTTCAATCTCTAGCGTAATCACTAAATGTTTTCTTTTGTTGTTCCTCAAGGATCGGTCTTAGGACCTTCATTATATATACTTTATGTAAATGATTTTAATATTCCATAATCTATAATATTTGCCGATGATACATCTATTTTGGTCTCCGACAGCAAGATAAATAATGCAATTAATTAAGCAGATATACAAATACAACTGGTTCATGAGTGGTTCAATGATAATATTCTTATTTTTTCAAAAAATTAACATTTGTAAGATTTAATCCATCAAACACCGATTATAACTACAGTCACTTAATTAAAACAAAAGATGGTACCATCAAATAAGATAAATTTGTAAAATTTCTTGGTGTACATATATCAGAAAATTGCTCATGGACCATTCACATTGATGTTATTAGTAAAAAGATTGCCCCCATTTGTTACTGTATAAACCAGTTACGAGAGATAGTAAGTAGATCAGTATTGGTGACGTATTATTTCGCACATTTCCACTCTGTGATATCTTATGGTATTTTGGGTTGGGGTGCCTCAACTGAATCTATTCGTATTTTTAAGTTACAAAAAAGAGCGGTACATTTTATAGTAGGAGCCAATAGAAGAGCAGGCTGTAGAGATATATTTAAACAACTAAATAAATTAACGCTACCATGTATATTTATCCTACAGTTAGCAATCTATGCCCGAATTTATACGATATACCTTCACTAAATGCTAATCACTCATATTACACTAGGAATTCATTAACACTCGAAACAAAAAAACATAAGTTATCTTTATTCGAAAAAGTCCACAATATTTGGCAGTAAAAGTGTACTATAAACTTCAAAATTCATACAAATTGCTCGATGTCAAAAAGTTAAAAAATTATGTTAAAATAATGTTGTGTAATAAATGTTATTATTCATTGTCTGAATACGCCTAACAGGCAACCACGACAAATGGCATGATGCTGTTAAACGTGCAAACAGCAAAGGTACACCTACTAAAACAATGGATGAGTCATAAAACGTTGTGAATAAAAGGACGAAAGAGGAGTTTAAACAGCAATAATTCATCTCATTGGGAAATCTTACATCAGTGAGGGATAAATCATGCTTCATATAAAGTAAGGAAGTTCCTTCACTATTATATGAACGAAACGCTGATATAACCGTCGCATTATTATCTTGGTTACACCATACACTAGGGAATGGAAAGAAAATAAACAAATCGTTCATATTTCCTGCTAAATTTTCCTGTTTGTGTACACCAGTTATTATACTAATTATTCATAGCCCTCATAAACTCTTTCCATATAATGTGCTTTATCACTTGTTGGTTTGTCATCTCATCACGTGTATTAAATATAAACACGTTTCAACTTAACTAAACGCGTCGTTCGAAGAGATTCTGGCGGCAAGTTGCACCCTGTGGGCTAATTATTTGTCGTAGCGGCGCGGCGGTTATTACTTTACTGTTGTAACAGCAGGGGCGCATCAGTTTTGTTTTAAAACACACAACTGCTACAACGTTAGATACGTGCAATTAGTTGCATCATACAAACAAGTGATAAGTTAAACCAGTGTTTTGATATTTAAATATGATATTTGATATGATATATTGATATTTAAATATGAACACACAAGATGCTATTATTCATCTAACAACAAAGACCTACAAATGCATTGACAATTCTAAACCCTCCCTAGTTGTCTTTCTGGATTTGGCATAAGCCTTTGATACTGTGTCACATAGTAAATTAATTTCTAAACTAAAGCTATATGGGTTTCAGGGCAAAACATTAAATATAATAAAAAGTTATCTTGACAACAGAGTACAGTATGTAAAGAACGGGGACGTAATTAGTGATCCTTTAACAATAAAACGCGGTGTGCCGCAAGAAACAGTACTAGGACCCATTCTCTTCATACTGTACATCAACAGTATTTTTTTTAAAATCGATAATACATGTGACATTGTGTCGTACGCTGACCATACAGCGATACAGGTTGAAGAAAAGGGTTGGAACGAAGTTAAAATGAAAACTGAAAAATACCTGAAAAATATTAAAGTTTGGCTGGACGATAATTTATTAAAGTTGAATTACGATGAAACTAAATTCTTATCATATTCATTTAATGTAACTGGACAACCGCAATATAATAAGATATGTATACATAAATCGGATTGTGATAGACAAAATAATTGCGTTTGTTCAGTTTTTATTGACAAAATCTACAAAATATCTGGGTATTATTATAGATTGTTCTTTACGATGGAAGGAGCAGACATATGCAGTCTGTAACAAATTAATAAAACTATTCTACAGTTCTACACATTTAAAACATTAAGGAATATATTAACGCGAGCTCTTCTGAAAACTGCATATTATGCTATTGCCCAGTCTATTATTGCATATGGACTAATAGCATGGGGTGGTACCTTTTATAGTCATTTAAAAAATGCAATAGTGAGTCAACAAATTCTTATAAAAACTATTATGAAAAAATCAGTTCGTTATCCAACAGAACTTCTTTATAGAGAATGTGGGTTAAAAGATTTTCAAGATCTGCATGTAATTGAAAATTTAAAATATTTATTTAAAAAGCGACCATTACTAACAGATCGTGGCTACGGAACAAGGGCAACTACATATGGGGGTTGTAATATTCCTCGAATGCGGACAGCACACGGACAAAAGAACTTTATCTATTTTTCTGCTAAAATTCATAATATACTACCACAAGATCTAAAAAATTAGAGTAATTATTTTACATATAAACAATTTAGTTGGACAGAATATTTATTAATATTTATTGATTTGCGGAAGGTTCTGGCGATTTTGATGATTCTTTTTTTTCTGACGATTCTTTTTTTTTCTATAATCTTTGTTCATATATGTTGTGTTTTTTTTGTTAAGTATTTGAAAAGAAAAAAAAATCCTAATTTTGTAATTAATTATAGTTTGAATAAATATTGCAGTAAATTTTAAGTACATAATTACGTATAGAATAAATTTTAGATGTAGCACCCACACAATTAATATTTTATATATTAGTAATTTAAAAATATATGTATATTTGCCACAGACAAACTCATTCTGAGCTTACGTGACAAATGAGTGTCATTGAATGTAATATTGCCGTACAGGGTTTTATGTGTATGCATTTACATTTGTTCTTTTCTTTATTGCTAAAGAAAATAATAATAATTATTATTATAGAATGCAATGTTTGTATGTATATATAATGTAACCTGGACAAAACTGAATAAAGACTGTTTAACATAACATTTAACATAAATCAGCATTTAAAAGAGTATTTAGTATTTAGATATAATAATTTGCCATTATAGAGACGAAAATGTGTTTTTCGACAACTGACGAGGTAAACAAAATTTTTTGAGGTCCTCGGTTCTTTTACACACTAAATCACAATTTTATTTTTTTCACCCTCTTTAATTAATAAACGGGTGGGAGTGGTAATGGGGGTGGCTAATGCCAAAAAAATTTTAAATTTTAGCTTTTGTTATACAGATTCGGAAAATTTAATTTTATGTATCCTGAGATAAACGAGTCTAAGAGAGAAAACATAGAAATTAGAGAAAGGATGAAGGATATACTGCTCCCAGCACACTCCACACTTCGTGAAATCTTATTTGTGTCATCTTGTCGTGTGTTAACGCAGGGCATAGGTACCTATCGCTTCTGACGGCGAGCGCATTGTCAAGCATTGTACTGGGATAATATCCGTCTTTTTTTTTTCTAATTTCTCTGTTTTATTTTTTGCACTCGTTGAACTTCGGATGTAAATATGAAACTACATTTGCCGAATCTGTATATACTAAATACCAGTTTTATGGACTCTTACTCGCTTGATTTACCAATTTAGCCCCATCAACTCCAGTTTTCCCCCAACCCATCAACAGAATAAGATCAAAATATAATCTAGTTCCAGATCTCGTTAAAATACATACGTGTACCAAATTTGAAGTCAATATCTTGAACGGTTCCAGAGTAGTCGTGCGCCTAAAAAAGTTACAGATCGACAGACGGACAGAATTTTTTTTTCACTCAAAAGAAACTATAACTAGGGGCACCCCTCAAGGCGCAATACTAGCTCCATTACTTTTTCTGATATATTGTAACGATCTAAAAGAAGCTTTTAGATTCTCTCCTAATATTAATCTCTGTCAATAGGCCGATGATGTGTCAATAAATATTCGAGGGCCAAATATCGAACAAGCAGTCATGTTAGCAAATTCTGCTGTACAAAGTATATCTAACTGGTGCAATGTAAATGGTCAAACGATTAACACCTCCAGAACTAACTTAATGCACTTCAAAAATCAGAATTATAAAAACAGTTCTAGTCTTCTTGATAAATATGATGGTACCTCCATAAAACAAGAATCAAATACAAAATTTCTCGGTGTACACTTCAGTGCAAATTGCAAATGGAAAACCCATATCAATACAATAGCATCAAAACTTGGCAGTGCTAGTTTTGCCTTATTAAATATCAGAAACTTAGTGAGTTTTTCATCATGCAAAGCATTTTATTTCGCGTATGTACAGAGTCGTCTATCGTATGGAATAATGTTTTGGGGCACTGATAGTGAAACGAGCAGAATATTTACTTTACAAAAAAAAAATATCAGAATTATAAATCATGGTGATTATAATGATCATTGCTCTCCACTTTTCCGAAAATCAGGCATTATGACAATATATTCTCTATATATTTTCAATGCAATATTATTTGTCTATGACAACCTAAATAAATATGCAACAAATGTCTCAAATATCCATACCCGACAAGCATATTCACTATCTATCCCAAAACACACTTCCACATTATACGTGAAAGGTCCATATTACATGGGTATTAAGTTGTATAACCAGCTTCCACAGGAATACAAAGATATTGAAGTAAGAACCATTTTTAAAAATGAAATAAAACGCTACTTTCTTAATCGACCATATTACAGCATAGCTGAATCCTTTACTAAATCCTTTACCATAAGGTATTATTGTTGTTACTGTTATTATTGTTGTTATTCTGTATTAATCTTAGCCTGATGTTATATAGGTCGTATTTCGCATTCTCTGTCTTTGTTTGTCTGTCCTCTTATTATACTCTTCGCAAAAACGAAGAGTATATTGTATTTGATCGGCACATTTCTAAAATCGTAAATATCGCTCGTAGAGAAAAAATTTTCATATCATTGTGTTAGTGAACGAATTCTGAACAACTTTCAAAATGTCCGTCTGTCCGTCCGTCCGTCCGTCACGTTTCTTGTAAGCACGATAACTTAAGAAAGAAAAATCAGATTGTACTGAAACTTGGACACTAAGTTAGTGCTAGCTAGGGGAAGAACCCTATTGTTTTTGAACAAAATCGATCAGTAAATAAAAATGTTATTAATGATTTAAATTTGAGATTTTTTTTTTAATTTTTATGTTTTTGTAAAAATTTACATTTTTTACATTTTTTTACGTGTTAGGTCGTTCTTACGCGTTTGACTCGGAATCCAAGGGTCCCAGGTTCGAAACCCACATGGGTTATGGTATGGTTTTTTTTTAATTTTTACTTTATTTTACACTGAGTCTTTCACCAACTAAGTTCGTACTATAAAATTAAAAATGTTTAAAACTAACATTATTTACAAAAAACTGCGAAGAGTATCTTATAGAATGTGTAACAATTATATAAAAAGTTTAGTAAACCGGCGAAGAGTACGTTTTCAGCTTGTTTAATATGCATACGGTGTAGATATATGTATTCTTTTTTATATATATTTTTCACCTTCAAATCTCAATTACTGGCTACTATTCTATTTATACAATAATTATCTGACATACCAATATTCTGTACAGAATCTGACTGGAAAATGAAATTATTATTATTATTATTAAACTTAAAATGTGACGTTTCATAACATTCTAAGCCTATTTGAACAATAAAAATTTCCAACATTTTTTTGTGCGTTACTATGCTTCCACTAGATGTGGAAGTAAAAATAACACAAAAAACCGCTGCCCAAGGAATCACTACTTCCACATCCAAATCTGATTCAAGTCTCTCACAACGAAAAAAATGTTTATACTATATTTGCACTCCACTATGTGGAAATAATTGTTTATGGAACTTTAATTACATAATATTTGAAATCTCCTACTCCAAAAACCTATAAAACGGTATGCCACATCGGTAGTGGTGCTAGTAGGGGTGGATGAAGTAAAAAAAAAATAAGGCCTTTCGTTCTTGTATACACACTAAATCACAATTTTATTATTTTCACCCCCTTTAATAATAGGGTGGGGGTGGTAAATTGGGTGGCTAATGCCAAAAAAGTTTTTGAGACCTTAGCTTCTATTATATATACTAAATACCAATTTTACGGATTCTTACTTTCTTGATTTTCTCATTTATATCCCATTTCCCCAATTTACCCCCCAACCCTTCAACGGAATAAAATGAAAATATAATCTTGTTCCAGATCTCCTTAAAATACATATGTGTACCAAATTTCAAATCAATATTCTAAACAGTTCCAGAGTAATCGTGCGCACAAAAAAAGTTACAGACAGACCAACAGACAAATTTTTTTTTGCTCAAACGTATCAACTCAACTTGTAGATCAAATTAAATGTGACTATAAACCTCACATTAAAACAACTCAACATATTACTAAGTATGGTGATGGCATTATTATTTCAGAAACCCCCAACAAACCTGCAATCTTTAACTTTGACTGAACTTAGTGCATGCAATCCTGCAGCGCTGAGGCTCATGTTTCGAGGCGTGCTAGCGCTTCCCCGTTCGTTCAACGTTAAAATATCAAAGGACCTCTTTGGTTGCAAATTTTGTCTACTTTACGAATTTCTTTTTACTAAAACGAAGAGAAAGAAATTAAAAAAAAACTATTTTTTTTTGCTTTTTCTCTCTAAAGAGGGAGTTCCGGAAGGAATTTTTGGTGGGAAATTAAAAATTCGAATTCATCGCTCCAAAAAAAACGTAGCCTATCTCCAGGACTACCATGAATTTTTTCAGGTAAGGTCTCTAATGCCTGGAGTATAAGGCATTAATAATTTTTTTAAAAATGCAAATATTCATTTATAAATTTATATGTATGTTAATAATATATGAGTATTTTACTTAATATGTATATTATGTATGTAGTACTTACTGTTGTCTTCCCCTCATGTTAAAATCCCCTTCATTCCGAGGTCAATCTTGTTTTTATATTATTAACAAACCTGGGCGTGAAAATATGTGTCCCTGTTACTCCTTGTAGATATTATTGTCACCTTATAGATTAATTAAGAAACAGAACAAATAATAAAAGTCATGCTGACGTTAAATTAAAATTATAACGTTAAATTAACCCCCTATAGTAACATAATTTTGTGGCGAAGGAGCACTCCATGCTTGGCGCCAAATACCTCGCCTCAACCTCAACAAAGACCAAAAACCAATGCACATTTAGTGCGTCAAAAGGCTGAGAAGGAAACTTTGATTATATTTCATTTTATCATAAATATGCTAATCTGTCCATCAAATTCAACAAGATACAAGAATGGGAAATGTGTAAACCAAGTTGTTGTTTTTTGCACTTCTGCTTCTTTGATACAGTGCACCTTTCACATTTACGGAAAACAGCTTGAATACTGTCCTTTTGTTAAAATTGTATTATGTCTGGTAAACAGCAGCACGACTGGTCGAAATTAGTAGATTTTTCATCGTTGCTGTATATTTCGAAAATGTGTGACATTAATGGTGGGTTCGTGTCGAGCTCCGGGAGTTAAGAGCGATCTATCTATTGTCGGAATTGTACCTAATGACGACCTCCCTTATTACTGTAACATTTCCATTATTGCCATGGGTAGGAACATTTGTCTTTGGAAATTTATTATCATCCCTTATTCCAACATTCCAATGATTTTAATTAATCTTTCAATAATCTTAGTATCAAATGAAGCGTATACTGTAAAAAATTAAAATCTATTAAATAAATGTATTGTAGTGGAAAATAAAGCAAAGTAATATTTATTTATCCGGGTTTATTTCAAGGTGCAATTTGTTTTTATCTTAAACCCTATATATTTTTTATTGCAGCGTCTTATTTTACGAAAAATAACAGGTAACTTTTATGTGAAACCTTTTATCATTTGATTCAATTCAACTTAGAATTCAAATTTGAAACAGATGCTAAACAAAATAAATAGAACATTTTGGAAAAGATTTTTTGGTCGAAACCATCAACTTGTACTAGAGAAAAAATTAATTATTTTGATGTTTTTGATTTATTAAAATCAGAACTTTTATCAACTGCTAATATTCAATTTATACCTACAGCAACCTTATTTTAGACAAAAAACCAAACATCCTTATAATGACTCCGGTTTCAATAACGTGATAGATTATTTTTTATTTTTTTTCTCTCTCTCAAAAAAAAAATACTTGTAGAAAAAAATCTTTGTTTAATGCCTTGCAGAGCCTTAAATAAAGTCGGATAAAAAAGTAAAACACCAAAGTTGATTAGTTTTTGCGTATAATAAGTGTTGTAATAAAAAAAATAGATTTCCAACTAAAACATTTAAATAGACCTTGAAATGAACTTGCAAACGTCCACCAATTCGAAAAAAATTATGGCCCATTGTTTGTCTCTTGAAACCAAACTATTCTTATCTCAAAATTTTTTTCGAAAATGCTTTGTTTCCGAGATATTTTACTGTCTTAATTTAAATGGACTACTCTCCATGCACAGGGTGGACCATTAACAATAATAGGTCATAGTTTAAGGGTAGATTTTTTGGATCAAAATATGAGGATATAACCAAACATGCTTTAGTAAATTGTTGCTGTGCAAAAAGATACAGGGTGTCAATATTGTAATTTTTTTTCTTTTTTTGCAATATTTCAATTACCTCTTGACCGCTCTTCTCCCAATTTGGTAAATAAACGTTCTTTAAGCTAAGAAACAATAACTTATGTATCACATCACGCTATCCCAAGGAAGGCGCCTCGAGCTATAAATTATGATGAATATTTTTTCTCTTCTTTTTACGGAACGTTGTGGCACTTTTGGCTAGAAAATCTCATGTAGGAGTCATTTCTACATGAAAAAGGTACACTTGATAGAACTTGATAATTCCAACAGTTTTCGAGAAAACTGCCAGAATTCTTTGAAAACAAACTGAATTTGAAAAGGATAAATTGTATTTATTGAAAGGTGTACTTTGGTGATGTCTTAGTTCTGTTAAAATGTCAAATTAATGAAATTGTATATCCCAAGCAGCATTCAAAGTGATGGGAACTGGCATCTGAGGCATCGGAACTTTAATATAGTAGGAGTGACATAACTGTTACTAATTTTGCGACTTCAGGATAATATTCACTTTAGTGGTATGCATTTGTAGTGACAATTATGTAGATTCTACTGAATTTAGGCATTGTATAGTTATAACACTTTCAAGTAACTGCTGGAGAATCTGCAACGTCGCGGATACTACTCTGCATTACTTTGAAGCATCCTCAACTGCAAACTGGAAATTGGTAGTAATGCCGATTGCACAACTTTACCAAAGGACCACTTCAAAGTAACGATAACTTCAAGTGTGCAATTTTAAGTCCCCGGTACGTTGTTGGGAAATTTTTTGGAACTTCAAAGTTGTCTAACTTATTAGTGACATCTAGAGTAAAAATGAGATTATTTCGACGTACACAGGGGCTTTGAAGTCATTTTTACTACTCCCCACTAATTGAAAATGACTTAAAAGTTACATATACCTTGAAAATCTACCATAAAGTAATATTAACTTTTAAGACAATTTATATTATTATTGGCATTGAATAAAATGGCGGTATCTGAAATGCTCAGTAAAAGCGAAATAAAGTTTATCGGCACTAATCCACGTTTTATAGAAAACTGAAGAAACAGTTAAACAGTAGTAGAAATAGTGATTATTCAGAATATGATGCAAACATGAAAGATTATTTCGCCACGGCAAAACCATCATCTCTGGCAACAAGTGCAAAAGTGTTCCCATCAACACAAGGAGAAAAGTAATCGAAAACTATAACAGTCTGCAGTGATATTAGTGATATTGTGTACTGCACGAAAGTTACAATTTGTCTTTAAAATACAGATTGACCCATAGTTCAGTTAGTGATCCACTGAGCATAATAAATGAATTTGCCGATTAAAAACTCCAAATTTAATAAATATTGTGTCGATGGGGAACGGACAATTTCGGTATAAACGGCATAAGACATTGTTTGTGTACAATAAATTGAACTGAATATATATACAAAAAAAAAATAGCAAAAAAAACTATAGAATATCTCAAAAGTTATCAGTGACGACAAAAATAACAGTTTACAACACCATTATCCAACCTCATTTCGATTACTGTGCCAGTCTATTATATTCCTTCGATTTAAATAAAATAACTTCCCTTCAGAACTACAGAATAGAGGAATGAGAGTGATTTTGAAATGCAGCCGATATACCTCAATCCAACGTATGCTTTCTTCTCTTCAGTGGCTGTCTGTAAAAGATAGATTGCTTTCCATGGCTATGGTATTTATTTTCAAAATTTTAAATAACTTAACACCCAAGTATTTAAATAAGTTTATATTTTATGCAAACCAAATACATCAACACCACACAAGAAATAACAACAAATTTTATATACCAAAGCAAAATCTAAGTCAAACTAGGAAAATTATGTTATATAAAGGCCTCGATCAATATAACAAGTTGCCAGAGGATGAAAGGAATCTCTCTCTACCTGTATTCAAACGTAAAATTGTAAGCTACATAAAGTCGATTGATTAACTTTACTTGTTTTATATAGGTATTTTTTCCTTGTTATTTTTTAATTTATTTGTATATGTATTAGTCTGAGTGTGTAAGTGCGTGTATTATTTATTTATGTATAAATTATGATTCTTTATAATTACATTAGAAAAGTGAATTTGTATTTTCCTATTCAAATAAATACTTACTATTTTTTGAATGAAATTAAATGTAAACATTGTAAACTGATCACTAAAATATGAAAACTCATGTATTTTTTCCATTATACATCGTACATTGTACATCGTTTTCAGTAAAAAAACAAATATTTTATTTGCACAAATTTATTAACAACTGTATTAACATCAGATAATAAAAAGTACTTGGTAAAAATATAATAATTGTTATTTTTAATCCACATTCGTGTCCTTGTCCACATCACACACAACGACACTTTAACAGTTATTACCGTGTTGCCAATTTAAAAAAAGAAAATTACCCTGCCAATTGTTCCAACATGAAAATAAGTTGATAGCAATAGTTACGAAGATCTTATACCGTCATTGATCCCATTTGCTACATCTAGGTAAATATAACTACACAGTGAAATTGTTGTAGTTCCCGTCACCACTTTTAAAGTAGCAACAACTATAACGTTGGCGGCATCGGCTACTTTATGGGAAATGTAACTTGTAGGGAAATAATTTTGGTTTTTGCAACCTCCAAGTTACTGCAATTAAAATAGCCATTTTTCTGTTGTTGAATGAAGACACATATAAAAATATAATTCAATAAAAAATTTCTTTTTATTATGGTCATTTACAAATATGTTTTCTAAATAGATTATTACTTTATAATATATAAAATTTAAAAAAAAATGTTTTCCATAAAAAATTTTGCAGTTTTGCTTGTACACATAATTTTTGCAAAAAAATTTTTTTCCGAAAAAACCATTTTCTCGAGGGGGCGTTTTTTTTATCGAAGCATCATGATAACATTTTACAGAAAACAAGTGGTGGTTTTAATATCCACACCCAGGGTAAATGCAAAACATCATGATTTATAATATATGCTTAGGCATGTTGTATATAATCACCTTAACTTGGACCTTGGACATATCATGTGCTCAAACTCAGTAAGTCATTAATTTGCTATTCGAATAACAGAGAGCCAAATATATAGTTTGCGCTCTCATTTCGCTCAGCTGAGCTGTTCCAAAAGTTAGTCATTTCTACTACTTGGTTACACCCCGCAATAACCTATAGACTGGCGGTACATGACCAGTCAGGTGCAACGTTTTTAAAATGCATGCCAATCATATATATGAATGAAATTACCATGAATATGCCAGAAATGCAAATTTTAGGCAGTCGTCGCATGCACAAGGGGGTGCAAATCGGTTTTTTTTGTGTCTTTTTTTTGGGTTTTATTTTTTTATTTTTTTTAATGGATGCCAATAGTGCCAAACGAAAAGCCTTCAAAAAAAATCCAAAATCAAAATCATCCAAAATCAAGAACACCAAAAAATTTTACGATTTAATGTGCACATTAACAGTTGTTTTGAGCGCGGAAACTGCATGCCAATGAATTTCTGCTGGATTTTTTTTCACGGCTTTTCGTTTGGCACTATTGGCATCCATTAAAAAAAATAAAAAAATAAAACCCAAAAAAAAGACACAAAAAAAACCGATTTGCACCCCCTTGTGCACGCGACGACTGCCTAAAATTTGCATTTCTGGCATATTCATGGTAATTTCATTAATATATATGATTGGCATGCATTTTAAAAACGTTGCACCTGACTGGTCATGTACCGCCAGTCTACTAGTCCTCGACACGGTAACGGTAGAAGTACCGGAATAGTAATTTTCCACGTAATTATTATTCCCCATTTTGGTGAATACTTGGTAGAAGGATGGTTCCCATTACGTAACAGTCCTTAGTTGCGGAAACCTTTAAAGTTCCCCTAATGGCAACTATTACGTAGAAACTACTAAAATTGCTGCTTGGGATGTGTTTTAAATAATGGAAAAATTTTATGATCTCCAGGTTTGAGGAAGAAAGATTGTATTGTATTGACTGGTCCTTTATGAAACAAACTATTCTTTGCACAATTTTTTAGAGTAAATAGAACATGAAAATTTGTGGCTGACCTGGTAGTGGTATAGTAAGAATGTATTTATTTATTTTTTTTTCTAGTAGACCAAGAAAGACACTAATATAGACAGATTTTTTAAATAATCATGTAGCGCATTGTAATATTATTCTCCCGTGGCCGTTTAGTTTGAAATATACATTAAGTGTTTTGTGGACAATTTTTTTAATGTAAAATAATACTACGTCTAAATTTACTTCTTTAAAATCGCCGAATAAAGATGTATATACATAATTTTGTTACAACTAATTGTGTATTATCATTCTGTTAATTTAAGTTCTAAATATTTTAAAATTTGGCCGACTGAATTTTTCATGCAAAATATTCCATAGATCTTGATTAGTCATGAAATAATACATTTTCCGCATCAACTGCAGCCTCGATGCAAAGCGCAGTAGTAAATCCTTCAGCGTGGTTATATCCGCAGCTGTCAAAATATCATACGTTCTAGTATCCACTAAATTATATCGTTCATATGACGATTCGAACGCACGGAGGAAAGAGAAACATTTTATTTTTGACATGGCTTCAACGCAAACTTTATATTTATGCCTCTATATTATTTTAGAATATCATCTCTGTTGAATTTTAATATGTAAATGAAATGAAATGTGGTTTTATTTAAAATTATTCAAAATCTACGCTGATAGACTGTAGAAGGTGATTAAATAGATAATAATAATATAAAAACACCACTGTGAAGAGTAAAGAAATATTAATATGTGTATAGTTGTTTATATTATTATTATAAGCGGAGTCTTCTATTTTCGTCCGGTGAAGTAATACTAATACTCGTTTTTAATTATTGTTAAGCTATTATTTATTTTTGAAATATACTGATGTAGTACAGTAAGCGAAGTTGAAAATGGCGGCCAAATGAGAAAATTTTGGATAGTTTGGGATATTTGAACCCTTTGAACCCTTTATGTAAGAACATGCGCTGATCACGAAAAAAATACTAATAAAATTCCAAACATGTCGCAACGTGTCCTTATATATTTTTTTTTAGCAAAAAAAGCAAATATATCATAAAATAAGCATTTTTTTGAAAAAAAAATACAAGAATAAAAATTGTTTAAAATCGCATATTCTATATGACCATGGCATTAGATTTGCAATTTTCCCTTTAGTTTTCCGGAAAAACGGAAAACTAACATATATAATTATATAGTTTTCCTCAATTATCTCGCTATGTATGCGTTTTTTCAAAAAATGTATAAGAACAAAAGGTGTTTAGAATTGCATTTTCCATATAGCTATGCTATTAGATTTGCAATTTTATCTTTAGTTTTATATGTTAGTTCTTCCGTTTTTCCGGAAAACTAAAGGGACAATTGCAAATCTAATACCATGGACATATGGAATATGCAATTTTTTTTATTCTTGCATTTTTTTCAAAAAAATGCTTATTTTATGGTATATTTGCATTTTTTGCTTAAAAATATATATATGAACATGTTGCGACATATCTGGAATTTTTTTAGTATTTCTTTCGTGATCAGCGTATGTTTTTACATTAAGAGTCCAAATATCTCAAACTATCCAAAATTTTCCCTGCCATTTCCTTCGTTTACTGTACTAATGTACAATCTTCAATAATATAATCTTCAATTGGATACTCTCAAATCAATAACTTTAATTTAGTAAGTATTTGAAAAATACCACTTGTCTCTTATTTGGTCAATTTTGTGCCATATTATTAATTTACCTAAAATAGACAATAAAAAACAATGGTAAAAAATAATATTTTTTACCATTGTTTAGAGAACAAAACATAATGCGTATTTACGTAAGTGTCACAAATTAAGTACTTTTGGGGAAATCAGGTAGTAATAAAGTCATTTCGAACTTATATTTTTTTTATTGCACTAATATTAACATGTCTGGGTAGATTAAATTATCTTCTCTGTCTCGACGACTATTTCCAAAGTATTGCCACCTTCGTCGTGCATTCAGTTGTAAATTTTCTTTTAGATGATCCATTTTAATCATGTTCAAGATTAAACATACATAGTGTACTATAATATAGTTGCTTCCACTTAAATTGAAACTATCGATTTCCTGCCTCACATGTTCATCGTCAATATTTAAAAAAAAATTTTTATGCATTTATTAAAATTTAAGCTCATAGTATAATACAGGGTGGACCAAATTTGATGGGATTTGAGGTTTTCTCTAAAACTATGGCAGATAGACAAAAATCAATATAGATGTCCTGAGCTCGATTTTCGAGAAACAAACAATGGTGCAAACCGCGATCATCTATCTTTTTTGACTACCGAGCTACAGAGCGTTTTTGGAAAATTGGCATTTTTGGTTGACCTCTATATCTCAATTACCAAATGCCAAATCGAAAATCGAGTAACACATGCACTTTTTTGAGTAGAATCCGTTGCTGATAAGAAGAAAATTATGCATGCCTCAGTTTTCGAGATATAGACATAACTTGTGTTGTTTTTAATAGACACCCTGTAAATTATTTCGTTATTCGATCACAACTTAAATTAGCTATCCAACGATTTATCATATGTCACATTTATCTAGAGATGCCCCAAGACCGAGACTAGTCTCGACTAGTCTTCTTGAATTTCAAGACAAGACCATCTCTGAACTTTCGAGACCAAGACAAGACCTGACCTTTCAAGACCAAAACTCTCGTCGAGAGTCTTGTCAAGAGTCTTGAGTTTTGTCTTTCGATAATAATTTTTTAAATTTTTACTTTTAAACAATGTGTTTTTTTTTAATGGGCAAATCAATCTAGAATTTACTAAAACTTGAAGGGCTGTATTAAAATATTTAAGTATACGGGAGTATTAACTATTACTGAATGAATACTACTGACTTGAATAAAGTTTGGAGGACCAGTAGTATTTCCGACAGGTTATATTATTTTACATTATATTATATAATTTTATAGTTTATACGACCTTGTTTCTAAATTAAGGATTAAATGTTAAGACTCAATTCTATACCAAGACAAGACGAGACTCACTAGTTTAAGAAAGCTTCAAGACCAAGACAAGACTAGTTAAGCCAAGACTATCTCGAGACCAAGGCCAGACTTGCTTAGTCTTGTCTTGTCTTATTTTATTTATTTTTATTTTATTCTATTTTATTTTAGAAATACACCACCCAACAATACAGGTACCAATTACAGGGTGGGAAATAACAAATAGTATAGTACATACACAAACAATACATAATAAGTTACATGACAGTGGGATTACAACATAACATTATAACATTACATCACATATATGATATTACAATTTCAAGTTTTTTATTGCTTTTAATTGAGTATGAAAAACATCAAATTTGTCCTGCAGGTGATTGTAGGTGTTACAAATAAAATGAAGTGGGGAAAATTTTAGGAGATTTGTTCGAGGCGTGGGAAGATAGAAAGTATTCGTGTGCCTAGAATTAACACGTGGTACAGAAAATGTTAGTTTTTCTAAAAGTGGGGGATAATTTAACATATTATTAATTAATTTGAATAAAAATAGCTAAGCTTGTTTATCTCTACGCACTTCAAGACATTCTATATCAAATCTAGTAAGAAGTTCTTGTTGTGGTTGTGGAAACCCTACTGCAGGGTAAACTCCATCAATTTGATACGACATAAATTTTAGAAAACGCTTTTGAATATATTCCAAAGAGTCTATATGGATTATATACCCAGGATTCCAAATTAGCGATGCATATTCCAATTTTGATCTTACGAAGGTGTTAAAAAGCAACAAAAATACATTAACATCTGTAAAATCTTTAGAGTTCCTCAGAATAAAACCCAAGTTTTTATATGAAGACTGCACGATTTGCTCAATATGCTTATTAAATGTCAGTTTGTTATCGAAAGTGACGCCGAGGTCTTTGATAACTTCGGGACGAGTTAGCGCAATATCATCTAAATTATATTCATAGAGGATGGGATCTTTTTTCTATTATATGACATTACGTTACATTTTTCTACATTGAGGGGGAGACTATTTGCATCACACCACTTTCTTATTTTTAATAAATTATTCTGTAATTTTTTACAGTATGTAACTGAATTTATTGCGGTAAAGATTTTTGCATCGTCAGCATACAGTAAGATGTCAACATCCAAATCATCCACTATATCATTAATAAATAAAACAAACAGGAGAGGGCCCAGAATGGAACCTTGTGGAACCCCAGAAATTGCCTGAATTTGGACGGATTTGAAGCCACGAAATTCTACATATTGTGTTCTATCGTTTAAGTAACTGTGGAAAAATGTAAGCAACAAGGGTGAGAGACCTGCAATACGAAGTTTACTAAGTAAAATCCCGTGGTCAAGTCTGTCGAAGGCTTTGGAAAAGTCGGTGTAGATTACATCAACTTGTATGTTAGAATCTAAATTTTCCGAGATAAATTGCGTTATATGGAACAGATTTGTTGAAGTAGATTTGCCGCGTATAAAACCATGTTGATACATCGTAATCTGCCCCTCAATATGAGTATACAATGTCTCATGTAAGACAAATTCAAAAACTTTAGCGAAGTTGCAAATTATAGTGATAGGCCGATAGTTTTCGAAATTACATTTTTCACCTTTTTTGTGAATCGGGGTAATACGCGAATTTTTCCATGCTTCTGGAAATTTGCCAGTCTTTAATGATAAATTAAATAGCTTGGTGAGAGGCTCTGCAAAGACATGAGCACAGTCTCTGATGATAAAAGCTGGTATTCCATCGGGTCCTTTCGTAAGTTTGGGTTTCAGTTTTTTTAATGCTTGGAGTACTGTGCTAATGTCTTGTCTTGGAAAAGGTTAATTTTCGAAAAATTTAATATATTTGTGAGGAGACCATGGAAAACTATTAACAATAACACTTATAATATAAAATAATTTTGCTAAAAATAGGAAAAACTAAACTACAATAAATGTTCGAATTGTCTTCCATTGACATCTATGCATTTTTGACACCTCCTTACAGCATTTGTTGCATTTCCAATCATGACAGGAGTTATTGTCCGAAACGCAGCTAATGTTTTGTTTTACAATTCTTCTATGTTATTAGAACGTTCTCTATACAGAGTAATTCATAATGGTACAACACTTAACTGTAGATAGTAGGAGTCAAAATACTAAAATTCAGCCAATAATGCCTCAATGAAATGTTTATAGGTAAAAAGATACCCGGTGATAGAGTTGAAATTAAATTTATTTTTATTATTTCCATATGCAGTGGAAGTATAGTAACGACAAAAAAATTTTAAATATTTTTATTGTTCAAATAGGCTTAGAATATCATGAAACGTCGAAAGTTTAAGTTGAGCGAAAAAAAATTTTCTGTCTGTCTGTCGGTAACTTTTTTTGTGCGCACGTTTACTCTGGAGATATTGACTTGAAATTTGGTACACATATGTACTTTAACGAGATCTAGAACTAGATTATATATTCATCTTGTTCCGTAGAATGGTTGGGGGGTAAATTGGGGTAAATTTGGGGTAAATAAGTAAATCAAGCAGGTAAGAGTTCATAAAATTGGTATTTAGTATATACAAGAGAAGTTAAGGTCTCAAAAAAAAAATTTGGCACCCCATTACCATTATTAAAGGGGATGAAAAAAAAATTGTGATTTAGTGTGTGTACAAGAACCAGAAACCTCAAAATATTTTTTTTACTTCATCCACCCCCACTACCGTCCCCTATCACCACCTCCACCCCACTACCGATGTGGGGTATCGTTTTATGTTTTTTGGGGTAGAGGATTTCAAATATTATATTATTAAGGTTCCATAAACAATTATTTCCACATACAAAATGTTTTCGTTGTGAGTGACTTGGATAGAAAATCTGGATGTGGAAGTAGTGATTCCTTGGGCAGCGGTTTTTTCCTTTGTAATTTAATGATATTTTAATATTTTAAAATGAAAATTGGTTGGTGGAGGTTATTTGTGGTCGGAGATCATAACACCCCTTCAACTTTCGTCTAGCTCTTAGAGGGCGCTACGTACGCTATGTTTAATGTGTTAAATGGGCCGTAACTTTTTCACCCGCACATTTATCGCAAATTTCACATAAAGTTTATATTGCTCTATCATTTCTTAATAAAAAAGGTATACTTGTTTCAAGTCTCTAAGTACAACAGATTTTGAGAAAAGTGCAAATCAAGAGTTGCATGCAAATTCATTATACAATTTGAAAATTTATTTTGGCGGCAAAATTCGACACTCTTGAGTTGTAAATATTTTTTTCTGTGTAGCTAATACCGCTTATGTGGTAACTGTTTGTATGGCGTTTAACAACTTTAAAATTTCAGACATTAAAACAAAACAAATAATGATACACTTTTCACTAGTAGACATAAATAATTTAATTCAAAATGGTAAACAATATATCAAAAATAATAAGAACTAGAACAATAATAAGAACAACTTTAAAATATCTACTGCAATAAATGTTCAACATGACCACCATTAACTTACGAATTTTCTGCCACACGAACTAAAACGTCTTCTTAATCCACAGATATTCTTTAGGACTAGCAATATCACGCTTTGGGCAGAATGCACCTGTTTCTGCCAAACGATCAGAAAGGTTTTTAAATAACCTATGATCAGGCTGCTTTCTGTTTGGATACAGTTCTAAGTACCTTCGAGCTGCAGCACGACCACAAAAATTTCCTTGGGAGCATACACAAACCATGTCTCTTATTTCAGAAGTCGAAAAAAATGTATTGCGAGGCATTTTTTATAAAACGATATTAGAAATGAATAAAAAACACAACACTTAATTAAATAAAACTCTCCGCAACAACTAATTATGGTTTGAAAGATTAATTGTTTGACAGATACTTTTTGTCTTTATGCCTACTTGATAAATATGCTTCTTTATTTACTTTGATAATGCTGTGTCATAACGCCTACTTTTAAAAGTTATTATTTGAAAAGGCTTTTAAAAAATTTACATGCAACTCTTGATTTGCACTTTTCTCAAAACCTGTTGTACTTAAAGACTTGAAACAAAGAAATAATAGAGGAATACAAACAAACTTTATGCACTTTGCCATAAATGTGCGGGTAAAAAAGTTTTAACACATTAAACATAGCGTACGTAGCGCTCTCTAGGAGCTAGACGAAAGTTGAAGGTGTGTTATGATTTCCCACCACAAATAACCTAATTTTCATGATAAAAATCATTAAATTACAAAGGAAAATAAAAAATTTAATTTTAACTCTAACACCCTGTATCCTTTTACCTATAAACCTTTCATTAAGGAATTATTGGCTAAATCTTAATATTTTGACTCCTACTATCTACAATTAAGTGTTGTACCATTACTTATGAATCACCCTATATAATATTTTTTAAATAACTCCAAAGCTAAAAGTCGGCAGAGGTTATATCGGGAGATCTAGCTGGCCACAAAATAGGACCATTATTTCCTAAAAATTAAACAATATCTAAACTACTTTGTTGCTTATTAATATCCAGTTAGCTGAATTAATTGTTGGTTATCAATTTAGTTAACTTAACTAACTAGACTTTGATAAACTAGTACTAAGTGATATATTCCCCAAATTGAGCATTTAAATAATTTCGTGTTTCATTTGACCTGGGGCGCCATCGTGTTGGTAAATTCATCTTTGAAATTGTCTTACAGGTATATTGAGGACCTATTATTTGGTATCCAATAAGACCACATCATACACCAAATCCAAATCGTCCTTGACGATTAACCGTAGCGGTTACGTGCGGATTTTTATGAACCCAATGGTGCTGATTAAATATTCTGGCACTGCTTATATGGGCCTCGTCTGTCCATATAATTGTTCCTTCAAATCCCGGCACCTCATTGCAATGATGCAAAAACCAACACTAGTTAGTTCGTGTGTAGTTATTTTTATAATAAGGATGCTGAATTCTGAGAGGAATGTATTTGTATACAGAATCAACAATGACATTATAGAAATTATTATAACTCTAAAAAGAATAATAAAAGTACGCTGTTCTTTACTTAAAATTAACTATATAACACAAACGAACACACGTGTTAACATAGTACATATGATGTAGCTAATCCCCGCCAAATTACATAACTTAATTAAACTTACAACATTATGTTGTAGAGTTCATAACGTTAAACACAAAACTTGATGCCAACTTGTGATACATAAGTTTTGTTCGTAGTATTTGTAGATTCCTTAATTTGGACAATTTCATGTTCGGTTAATCATAAAATTTCATGTCTTCTGCTTATCGTTGAACTTCAGTTACTTGGCAAAGAGAAACTGAAGAACACGAGTATCTAAAAACAACCTTAATTCTAGCGAAATGCATAAAACATGTTATGTCTAACATGATATATATGTACAGAGTGGTCGCGCAAACGTTAGAACCCCAGTTATTTTTGGAGTTAGGTAAGAAAGTTCAAAAATAAAAGTTATAGAAAATCACATACATGTATTTTCTAAAAATCATGTTAGAAGAATATTTTGGAGATATGAACTTTACTTGGATTTTTGTAATGGAATACCTTAAATATTTTTACACAATTTGAAACGCCATAAACAAAGCCTTTCAATGATATATAAGACATAGTATTTAACTTAAAAATTATACTAGATATTAAATTTTATATTTTGTTACTATAATATAAAGTCATGGTAATCCAAAAAATATTTATCCATCATTGAAATTTTCCATTTTATTTAAAACACAGTGAAATGAATTACCAGCAAATCCTTTGAGAGAACTAACGTATTGTTCACTGTAAATAACATACTTTTGTTTTCCACGGCTAATTTGATAAATTGTAAATATAAAGTAAATTAGGCAATAACCAGTTATGAAAAGGTTAATTTTATTTGACGAATATTTGCCAAAACGGGCGAGCGAAACGAACAAGTTTTGCAAATTACATGAGTCAAATAAAATTACTTTCATAACGTGTTAAGTGCAAAATTTTATCTAATCCCGCTTTAAAATAGAAAAGAAATGGCAATTTATTTTGAACACTATTTTGCGGTTCCCAGTTCGAAACATAGCTGCGCTTGTAGTAGCCGTACAATAAATTCTTTGTTTATCACTTTACCTAAGCGTGACTGTGGATTGACATTTATATATAAACAAACTTTACGTGTCAATTTTTTAAAGCAAATTAAATCGAAAATGGTTGATTCAGATATGTATATTCCATGTGATATAGAACAATTTAGAAGTAAATTCATAGGCCAGTCGGTAAAGTAAAAAATACACCAGAAGCTCGCAAAAAATGTTATCTGAGATTTTTCTTCAGTAACTGTTAGTGGAGGGATTATATACCACAAAATCGCACCCCGTTCTGGGGGGTGCCGCGCAAAAAACCACCCCTTCGGTGAAAAAAGCCTTATTTTACTGATAACTCGTTAATCGTTGAAGATATAAAAAAAATTGATCATTATAAAAAGAAAGCTTGGCTAATTTCCTAAAAAAGTCCTGTAATTTTTTTGTATATGCCATAGTTTTCGAGAAAATCGATATTGAAAATATAAGAAAAATTGCATTTATAGAAAATGCGTTATATAATCGTTAATATCTTCTCCAATTGTCGACATATCTAAGAAAATAAGTAAGCAAATGAAAGATATTTTTATAACTTTCAATTTTTCACCATAGAAAATTATAAAAGTAACTAGATTTCTAGGGTTTTTAAGGTCGTGTTTTTTTTTGAATATATATTTGCCAATTGTTAACATATTATAAAAAATAGAATCAGATATTATGAAATACATCCATTTAATACCTTTCTTTTTTTAGATGTCATTACAATACACTTGTACCAGATTTCTATCTCAATTTTATTTTACCATCCCCTTAATAATGGTGGTAGAAAAATATTATAAAAAAAAATTAAGGTCTTGGCTTCTTATCTAGTATATACACCAAATCCCAAGTTACTATACTCTTACCAGCTTGCTTTACTTATTTGCTCATATTTACCCCCATTTAACCCCCAACCCTTCACCGGAATTAGTGCAAAATATAATCTTGTTCCAAATCGCGTCATGTACATATGTGTACCAAGTGGAACGTGGTGTCCGGCAAGGTGATACAATCTCTCCTAAACTATTTACAACCCAAATATCAACGATGAAAACCTTAACCACCTCCGGTTCGCTGACGATATTGTACTTACGGTCCGTCTGCTCGTGCACTCTTACACATGCTGTTGCATTTCTGTATATATTCTGCAATACAGCAGAATATCTGTGGTCTATTCTGCAATCAGCAAGCGCTTTGAACATCTCTCTGCGCTTAATAGAATCGAAAGCTTTTTCGTAATCCACAAATACTAGCACGAGTGCTTGTTGTATTCGACGGTTTTCTCGAGTTTTAACGACTTGTAGATGGTCATTAGTCCCATATCCAGAGCGAAAACCGGCCTGTTCTGTTGGTTGATAGAAATCGAGTTTAAGTGTGAGACGTTTGGTTAGGATTTTAGTGAACAATCTAAAGAGGTGCGAGAGCAAGCTAATTGGTCTGTAGTTTTTCAGATCGGCAATATTACCCTTTTTGTGCCTAATTACGACGACTGCATTATTTCAAACTATAGGTGTTGTTGCTTTTATAAGGCACTTGTTAAATAAAGTTGTTAAAGCGTCCAATAGCTCTTCTCCACCTTCCTTAACTGCCTCAATCACAATATCATCTTCGCCTAGTGCAAGGTTGTTTTTCATCTCTGAGATTGACTTCCAAACTTCGTCCTTGGTTATCTCAGGCATTTCCTCCGACCCCCGATTTAGAACTAGGGGGATGTTACAAACTTTTTCCGACTGTTCACTTTTGCAGTAAATATTTGAATAAAACTCTTTTACCGTTTCCAATATCTCTTGTTTGTTTGTGATAATTTGTCCGTGTGCGTTTTTCAGTCTAGTGATTTCTGTTTTTCCTATTGTTAGTTTATTTCTAAGAACTTTCATGCTTTTATTTTCTTCTATAACTTTAGTTACCCAATTTTTGTTATAGTGTCTAATATCCTTCCGAATAGCTTTCGATATGTCTTTGTTCATTTTCCTTAGTTGATCCTTATTTATTGAGCCTTTGGATATCATTTCTCGCCTTTGTTTCATAAGATGCCGTGTATTTGCGGGGAGTCTCTCTTCTTTGCCATTTACTTTCGAACAGTGTTTTCGCTGTTGATTACTTCCTAGAAAATCTCGGAGATTATAGCGAAGAGTAAGGTGAACAGTTCCACTAAGATATAAGATAGATGGAGCGCGTCTCTATCAAGGAAAATGGACGTAAATATGACGGCCGATGACTGCTAGATGCTTAAAAGAGTCTTGCCAGATAGTGACAAGAAAAGGAAGAGAAACCCACTGCATAGGCCTTTTAAGATAAAACGAGTACGATATCACAGGAAGAAATAAGTAGCGATTTTTTACGAAGGTCGAGATTTTCTCTACCTTTATTTATCTCATAAACGTAATTTGGGTTAGTTCACAGGTTTTTTTGAGCCTGCGTCAAAAGGTAAAGGTTTCAACGTGTGAATTCCATTCTGACACGTATTTGATTTTAATGATCAAAAATGCGTGGTGGTATGATGACTTGCTCCTTAAAATTTTTTTATTTTACCTGTACATGCATTTTTGACCATCTTTGAGATGTTTTTTGAGATTTTTCTGAGGTTATGTCAAAATTCTGACATGATAAGAAAATTCTGACCTCGGATTCGGTTTCAGTGAAGAAAGCATGAAACTTTCAGGAATTGTTCTGTAGACAATTCTAATCATTTAAAAATAAGGATCCGTCCAATATGCCTTTAAATAACAAAATGGCGTCCATTTAAATCCGACGCCTACTCGCACATATAATACTTTAAATATCGTGGCTCCAGTTTTTTCGATTTTAACAATCTTTTTAAATTATGATTTAATGGAACTTTATTTTCAGTTATTAGAACTTTCTTGCCAAGTTTACAGTTTGAGATAAAAACCGCGAAAAAAAAGAAAAATTTGCAGTTTATTATCTAGTTTTACTAGTTCACTGTTAAACTGTCATTTAACAAAAATTAAAATAACGCAAGTGGATTTTATTTAGTACCTTTCTGCTGACGGCAAAAAAAGTATTTTTTATTAAATACCCAAAAGCAATGATTGCACGTTCTGACATGTTGCCGCGCCAACACCGTCCCCACTAATAATTAGGCAACGTTATTTGTTTTGTTATTAAAGGAGTTTACTCACGACCTAACATGCTGGAGCCAACATTGTTAGTACGCTTTGAAGACTGGTGGAATTCCAGCAAACCAGCTCACTTTTACGAGTTGGCATGGCGATTTTCAAAGTGTACCGAGAAAGTTGGTTGGTTGGATTTTCTGTTCTTACACAATCCGATTGTGCGTGACAGTGCTTTCATTAGAACTAATTATAATTATATTATTAAACGCAATACACAAAACTAAATTCAGGTAAGAAAGTTTAGTTAATGTTTAAACACATGATTTGATGATTTGACATTTAGTCATTGTATCTGTTTTAAAAATAAATAACTAAATATAAAATATTAAAAAAAAAATATGCAAAACTGTTGAGTGTCAAAATTCGTTTTATATCTGCTTTATTGCAGCTTCTCTTAACATATTGTAAAACATATCTAATCATTTACAGTGACAGCTCTTCAAAGTTCGATGTTGCATTCTTTTTTTCTCAAAAATACCGTTTGATTTTAGGCCCCTATTATACAAAATTTTCTTGTTCTTTATAATTCTTATAATATATCACCTGTTAATATAACATCCTGTATTTTAATTTATAGATGGAGACCTATAGTAGCCTACGTAAATGATTCCATCAGGCCACCGCATTTAATTTAATGGCGGCCGTCGGAGTCCTAGCATTACGGTACATACCGAAACCTTTAACGCTTTCTTGAACGTTTCTAATAAAATTATATGAACAAAAAATGTAAATGTATGCTTAAAAATGATTTACTTTATATAATTAATAATAAAATATATTATAAAAACACAAATAGTTTTCTAAAAATAAATAAATAAACAATTTGTAAAAGATTACCCATCAGTATTATACTATAAAATTAAATATATCTATAAAACTAAAATACACACTTGATTGATTATTGATTCAAAATAAAATAAACACTTTTAATAATAGTTAAAACAAAACAAAAAATAATTATTTCTTTAAACTCTAACAGCAATAAATTGTGGGTAACAAAAATTTAAAATGCCTCTATATTAATAAGTCACAACAAATATTAAAAGATCAGTACATACACAAGTATGTACAACATATTTATTTTAAATTTAATTCCTATTACGGAGATTTATCAACTTTTCTTTTTTTATCACAGTTTATTTTAATCTCTTTATTGCTAGTATTTTTTTTCCGGTAATTGTTAAGAACACCGACTTCTGGAATTTCTCCAATTTATTTGCATAAATGTGTTCACAGATGTTATATAAACGTTTCTGATAGTTGAAATGTTCCGCTTATTTTGGAAAACTACCCCCTACAATATTGGTATTTTTAATAAAAAAAATTATTGTCCTTACCCTAAATAAAATTATTTAGAGGACAATACTACTTACTACTTCCGATATTTCGCATTTTTTTTCCCATTGTAGGTAGTTTTCCAAAATAAGCACAACATTTCAACTATCAGAAACGATTACTATAACGTTTGTGAACACATCTATGCAAAAAAATTGGAGAAATTAAAAAAGTCGGCGTTCTTAACAATGACCTTTTTTTTTTCTTATTACACCTCATTTGTTTTTCTTCCCTTATATGATTATTTGTCACTTCAGAATAATTGTTCAACAATATATTAGAAAAGTATGTCAAACAAATACGAATTAGTTGCAGTCTTTGCATATCACAACTATCGCAGGTTTCTGTCTATTTCGTTTCTAATATATTTTTTTTTTGGACTTTATGTTTAGAAAGTCATTTTCAATCTTTCAGATATCAAACTCTGGATTTGGGTCGTTCATTAAAAATTGTAGGAACAGCATCTTTTTCGAGGAAGTGTTAGAAGAGTTCCATCATCTCTTTTGACAGAATTTTCAGTAATTAAAAATTGCTTACTAAAATGATTAACATAGATTACTGAATTTTTATTCTGGATAAAATGTTTTCGGTGAATGCTGTGAGACCATTTTTTGCCAGGTTCTTGTCCGACGGAACGCGAAACACTAGTATATCGTTGTTTATTGTAATTTGATTTGAATCCTGGCACACAACATCGACGGGGCATTCTTACCTGAGTTTAATTGACATTCATTAATTAAGGGCACTTTCATAATGTTCACAGTATAAATATATATTAATAAATCAAGATCAAATTTCAATAACTGTTATGATTATTAAGTATTAGGAGGTTGAATCATTTATTTATAGTATTTCTCTCCATCTATTTGAATTATTACTCTGTTAGGCACATTAAATATTTAAGTAACTCACTTTTCATTCGACTCCAATACAAATTGAAACCCAATTAGTTGACACTAATCCATACTCAACTTTATACTAAACAAATTATACGAAAAAATAAAATATTAATGTTGCAAAGTGACGTCACAGTCGGATTCGAGTGCAATGCGGTGGCCTGATGGAATCATTTACGTAGGCCACGGACCTATACCATTAATAAGGTTACAAATTGGCAAAAGTGTGCCCTTTGTCAATGTACTTCATCTGAATGATTAATAGACCCTATAAAAAGTAGAGCTGTGATGCCTGAAGACTGTTACGGGCTACTAGCAACTGCTATCACTAACTGTCAGGTTCTGGAGTTTGTCCCTAAAAAAGTAAACCATAAGTTGTTAGATGAAGGCATAGGTATAAAAGCAACACTCGTAGAGAATCATGCGTGGCCTCCATCACTTACGAATACGGCAGCTTCGAACATCGAAAAAAAGTGATATCATAGGTTATGTGGAATAGCTGCTTCAGGAGCATGACCAACCTGAAACATTTGATACAGTATTGCTTGATGAGCTGTACTCGTAAATATCATTGCACCGACCGACTCTATGAAAAACTTTTGCTGAATACTCAGAACAAGGATTTTCCTTGTGTCAAAACATATTTTAAACGTACTTCCAGGCTAGAAGTTATTTGGGATACTTACCGCCCTAATTCATTAAAAACCGATACTCGAAGTCGCGTCACGTCGATAACACCACTTTCAAAAATATGGAACGAATTTTTGCGAGTGGATAACAATAAGATAGAGATTTAAGTTCCTCGAAATGCATGTCAAAAATATAACTCCTGATGTTGGAACTACCATAGCAACAATGGGAGATGATGTAGTAGTAATATGGACATCTGTCTTGCACCAGGATGCCAGTCTACTCACGAAGAGGCGGACACCAGGCTTATCCTGCATGCTCATGCCACCTCTGGGCAGGGATGCAATGATGGGAGAGGATGTAGTAAGTAATATAGACATCTGTCTTGCACCCAGTATGCCAGTCTACTCACGAAGAGGCGGACAATAATCCAAGTGTAAAATTGTGGATTGGAAGAATATACAAATAATTTCTGCACATGGCATTGCTGCAGCGATGGGATTTGAAAAAGCATCGGCGCTACCAGGCTTTCATACCTTAACTGGACGCGATACAGTGTCAGTGTCAATCGCTTCACGTGGAAAAAAAATGGACTGGGTGGCATGGGAAAAATACCCGCAGGTTACAGCAGCTTTCAGTTCTATATCACAACCATCCGAAAAGATAGAGCCAGAAACTGATGTTAATATTGCTAGGCGGTACATCTTTACACACAAAAATCATACACGAGATACACTTCTATATTGGATATTAAGAGGGCAGACTATCAGCCTGATCAGCCAACGCTAAACAGCCAGTGATACCTTCACCTACAGAATGGGGATGGGAGGCTGGTACAGTAGGTTGGGAACCAATATGGATGACTGCCAGAGACTTTAAAATCCTGCAAAGAAATCATCGCCTGTCACTGTACGCGTAAAATATGTACACTGCATTGCAAATGCGTGAGTTCTCGAGTTCAGTGTACATCAATATGTAAGTGTGAGGGCAATTGTGAGAACTAACTCTGTCACGTGTATACCTTTTTCATAGAAAATAATTATTTACATCAAAAAGTGTAATTTTATTTTTGGACTAAATAAAACTGATACTGAAACATTATGAGTTATCATTACGTTGCATTACCAAATGTTTAACAACTCTGTTGTAGCCAATGTCACAGCAACTTTTTTTAACAGCTCAATAAGATACTATACTATACTTATCTTATTTTAAACTTGTTTACCAGCGTTTAACAGAGAATTCTTCTCTTTTTCTGGATTTATCTATCAAACTTGTAAACTTAGGAAGAAAGTTCTAATAACTAAAAATACAGTTCCAAAAATGAGCTACCATAATTTAAAAACATTAAAATCGGTAAAATAGGAGCTAAAATAATCAGCGTATTGCACGAGCGAGTAGGCGCCAATTTTAAATGGCAGCCATTTTGTTATTTTGTGACATATTGAAAGGCTCCTTATTTTTAAATGATTAGAATTGTACACAGAACAATCCCTGAAAGTTTCATGCTTTCTTCATTAATAGCACAATTTTTACTGAAATCCGCCTAACTATTACTTTTTACCCGGTTTTAGGCTTGTTCTAAGCTGTTTTTCGAGCTTACATGAAAATATTGATGACGTGTGATAATTCTGACCTCGGATTCGGTTTCAGCGCCTGAAAATACATATAGATATGATAGTCGGTAAAAAAGTACATAACCTTTATTTTTTTGTGTGCCTGTGTTATTAAAGTTTCATTACGGTCCCGTAATAATTCTATCTGATCATAATTATAATCTGACATAATAAATATGTAATAAATTACAATGCAATTTCAAAATTTAAAATATATCTGTGCATAAAATATGAGAGAATGATTTACTGGATTGTAATTTTAATTATATTATCACGAGGAGTGGATTAACATCGGCTTGAAAGGAAGGCAAAACCTACTCTATCGAATTCGTATCCACAAGGCAATTGTCTCGGCGTGTTTCTGCCTTCCCGCTTGAAATTTTCGTGGTGAGGAAGTAATTAACTCGGTTATTTATTTTCCAGATTTATTGTCCTCCCTAATGTTCCGCCAGTTCTATGGTCTTTCTTTCACTTCCTTCATTATTCGCTTAAAAATAAATTAAATGTTTGCCTTTGCTTTGTTGATTACATTAACTTTGACA